>JABUQX010075106.1:0-74339 GCA_015478945.1 Trachelipus rathkii | reverse complement strand
GATAAGTGACAAACAAATTTCATTAGTAAAAATTGTAAGGTGTTTCACATTAGCAAATCAAATAACGATTAAGGAAATTAGGAAGTGCTGGAAAGGAAAATGATTTTGGTGTGGGTATTAATATAAATTGAAGTTTTGAAATAGTTAATAAAATGATTCAAAGTATAAACCGTAAATTATTGATCAAGGAGGTAATGATCAAGCCTTATAACGTTATATTAGACAGTTAATTGAATACTCTGCAGAAGTTTGGACACCTTTTTATAAGAAAGTACATTGCAATGCTTGAGGCAGTATAACCCAGAGATAAAAGAATGACTAATGGCTTTGTAAATAACAATTATGAGAGGAGATTGAAAGGAAATGGACGTGTTTTCAGTGGAAAGATTTCTTAGAGAAGATATGATTCAGGGTAAAAAAAAATTTCCATATCTCAACTCTACTGAGGAGAGTAATTCTTCATATATGACAATAATAGAAGAACAAGAAGTCACAATAGGTAAATAAAAAAAAAGAGCATTAGCAAGGCTTTGAGAAATAGTTTAGTACTCATTGTGTTTTATGTTTGGATTGGTTTGCCTCAGGATATGATAGCTTATAGTTCACTTGTAACTTTTAAATATAGGTTGGATAGGAAGGTAAATGATTTGGGTGTTAAATAGTTAATATGCATTGTTGTTCTTTTGTTTAATTTTTGTTTCAATGGTATCTTGCTTTGATCAGTGGGTGTAACGTCAAATATAAGTAAACAAAAAATTTCATGTTTGACTTTATTGGATATTATTGACTGTGGTTGTATATTATATGCTGTAATTTACTATCTTATTGTTAATTTAAATTGCAAGTAGTAAGGAGCGGGATGGGAGATGGGTGTGGTTAAAAAAAAATATCGATTCAAGGAAAAATTTACATTATTATTGATAGAATAGATGTTTACATGTCCACTGTATATTTTGCAGTATTTATAAGAAATTAATTAAATTCCTGCACATGATATATAGTTACTTGAGTATCATCATCTAGATAGCACTTTTGTGAAGACCATAGCACTGCTTTTATTAACACAAATTTTAAACCACATATTTCTGACCATTCCAATTGTTAATGTAAAGATTTCTGAATTTGGGTCAATGAAAGTGCACAATCAACTGTATAAAGCTAGAGAATATTGTATCAGTGGAGCACATTCCATAAAAAAAAACATGTATTATGATAGAATATAAAGCCTAAGGATGCCAACTTATGAATTCCACTTCAACAATCCCCAATGTAGTTTGATATAGTATATTTATTTTACTTATAAATGTAATATGTATAATTCATTTATGGAATAGTAGATGCTAGATTAATTATTTTATTGTTAATTTTTTTACTTAAACTATTCTGCATCTGTATATACTACCTAATTTACATTTTGGGATTGATTTGAAAATTATTTATTATTATTTCTCATCTTTCTCACCATCCATCTTGTTTAGGGGATAAGAACAATTGTCAAGTTGTTGCACTCACTTCCAGAAATTCCCTCCAGACATCCGGTCCTCAAATAGCAGAAGTTGCCGAGTATTCTTTTCCATTCTCCCAATCGTTATTCCCTCGACGCAATGCCTATTCACGCAATCCTTCCATTTTTTTAGTCTTCCCACTGGTATACTCCATTCTCCATCTATCGTACATGACCATACTCTCAGCTGTTTCTCTCGAATGCACTCCACTTATATGGAGGAGTCCAGCTCTTCTGGCTATTTGCTTCGACTCTAACACTGTTCCTCAGCATTACTCCTCTAATTAAATCTCAACATTCGCATTTCCGCAGCCTCTATTTTATCTTCTGATAGTGTTAAGTGTCCAACATTCCGACCTGTATAATAATATTGGTCGTAGGATGGTTGTATATATGTTACTTTTACCTCTATTGGCACTTGCTTCAAGTCAACGGTTGAAAATTCCACATTCTTTGAGTATTTCTCGTTATTCTTTCACTCAGTTCTGAACATCTATCCAACCTTTCACAATATCACTCTAGATATTTGATCTTACTGGCCTTGTTTTACACTGTATGAATCTTCACGTAATCACATATTCCGAGCTTGTCTACCTGTTACTCGATATCGCCATTATCTCCTCTTCTCCCTGTTTAATTTTCTTCTCATCCCATGCACAGTTTCATCTCGAGAATTCACAGCAGACTTGTAGCTCATGTTGTTCCTTTTGTCTCTACAGCCGCGTCGTCCGCGTATACAAAGGTGTATTCCCTACCCTCTCTCAAGCAGTTGTAAAGATATAACGCAAAGAGTAAAGGAGACAGACACTGCCCTGGCGTGACTCCAGCTTCGTTTCAAAACGCATTTCTCCCTTAGCTATCTCCGTCTAACCTGTTTCTGAGGGTTTCATCTACGTATTATCTTATCATCATCTTATTTCATTCCATATGGCAGGATCTCCATTTACTATCCACAACTCTCTCTTTGTATTCTATCAAAAGCTTTCTCTAGATCTATAAATGCGATATATGCTATCTTATTCCATTCTTTGCTCTTCTCCACAATCATTTTTAAAGAGAATCAGGTCAATTACACTTCTATTACACTTCTATATATATATATGCCACATCGATCTTACCTCAAATTCTCTCCGGAGTCTTATTTTCTCAATTATCCTCTCGTATATTTTTTATGCGCTAAATAGCAGATTCCTCTGTAATTCTGCCATTCTCTTCTATCTCCTTTTTTATTTTGGATAATTCACGTTATCTGATGGTATGTTCTTCTCCCTCCCTCCATATACAGTTTATAAGGTTCTGTCAACAATGCCACAATACCTTCTCTGTTTGGAATTTTTCGTTATTCATCATCGATTCCCAGGTCTTTCATCTTTTAAGGCTCTTATCTTGTTCACTTCCTCGCTATGTATCGGTTCCAAGTCTTCATATCCTCGGTCTTCCATTTGTGGGTTCTCCCCCTCTATATATTCTCCACATTTAATAACTCATCAAAATATTCTTTCCATATCTACTACGACCTTTTTCAACTATCCACACTGGTTTCTGCTTTGTTTGAATATCAATTTAGGGTTAGTTTCATTAATTCTTGTTACTTAACCTCTTAGCCATTTTAGTATATGATCAATTCTAGTGTTTCATCAATGTGTTCCTCAGATCCTTCCCATGACAAGTCGGATGTTCGTCTCTTTACTACTGCTGCTCGCTTCTCGTGCAAAAAAGCTTTGTCTAGTTTCCTCTGTCCTTGTCTTCACCAGAAAACGATATTTCTTGTTTTTATTCTATTACTATCTTGGAACTTCTTGGATATGCAGTGGGTCAATGACATCACAATATATAACTACAACAAAATTCAGTTTGACTTTATTGATCATATCGACTGTTGAAGTAGGTGATATTACTCGTATATTATATGCTGTAATTTACTATCTTATTGTTAATTTAAATTGCAAGTAGTAAGGAGCGGGATGGGAGATGGGTGTGGTTAAAAAAAAATATTTATTCAAGGGAAAATTAACATTATTATTGATAGAATAGATGTTTACATGTTCACTGTATATTTTGCAGTATTTATAAGAAATTAATTAAATTCCTGCACATGATATATAGTTACTTGAGTATCATCATCTAGATAGCACTTTGTGAAGACTATAGCACTGCTTTTATTAACACAAAAATTTTAAACCACATATTTCTGACCACTCCAATTATTAATGTAATTACCACCGAAGTCGACCGAATGAAAGCGCACAATCAACTATATAAAGCTAGAGAATATTGTATCAGTGGACCACATTCCATAAAAAAGCATGTATCATGATTTTAATATAACAGTACTGAGTAGTGATGCCAACTTATGGAGTCAAATCCCCTTCAAAGAATCCGCTGAATGTAGTAAGTATGTTACATATAAAATACGCAGCTTCTCAAGAATCCAAATATAACCAGTAATGAACACTTATTATTAATTTTTATTACTTAACTATTCTTGCGTCTAGAAGGTAAAGCCGTAATTATACCATGCATTTTATAGGGATTGGATTATTGAATAATTTATTTTATCTTATTATTATTTATTTAGATAATTATTCTTATGATACATATGCTATTTAGCATACAAAACAGAAATACCCTATTCATTATTTTTAACTATAATTATTAAATACTAAACTGGCTAAATACGCATACGACCTGATATTATTGATTAGTGTTCTATGTCCTAAATGAATTAACTCTACCCTTAATAATACAACTATATATTATGTATTAATATCTGTATTAATTTGATCTATTATTATACTAATTATATAATTTAAGGTTTTCTCATACTATAAAACAGGAAATTATTCATAAAATATTTATATATTATTAGATATTTTAGTATAATTAAAGATATATATATATAATCTTATTATTCAATATATATATATAATATCATCATCATCTTCGACTTCCTTTTTTATTCTACGACCCAAATAGTATGGATCAATGTTTATTGTTGGTTTTAGATTGTTACGACACGCACAGATTGATCGGGAAAGAGAGAAGTAGTAGAAAGAACTATTACACACAGATCGAAATAACAAGAAGACCAGACCTTACAAAGTCGCGTTCGCTCGTATAGCCTATTAGTGGAACATGTCGCACGTCAAGAAATCCACCAGGTAGTTGATGCTTATCACTCCAAAGGGGAACCCTAGGGATCCGATCACTATTGCATCTTCAATGTGGAAAGGAGTTGCGATCCCTTGCCCCAGAAAAGTGACAAAAAAGGGCCACAACCAATACCCTCACAAACCCGCCAATTCAATTCCTCATTATGTACCCTTTTATTAGTCGCCTCCGCCAAACTCCAATTTCTCTGTTCTAGACCATTTCGTATCTGACGCAAGTCCACTTTTTTATCGGCTTCCAGCGCTGGCTCGATTTCCCAACACCATCACCAGTCACCACTTCACATCCGCTTAACGAAAGAGGAAATCCGACTATCATTCAATCCTTTCCACATGACCAAACCACTGTCAACGTTAGATCCTACTTTTCATGTTTTTCACTTGCTACCCCCTTCTTCCACAACTGATAACTTCGCTGACCTTACGTCTCAATTCTCAGAGTGGTGGCACTGTTCGCATCTTTTGTCATGCGTAAGATCCGCTCGAGTACGTCCATACAGACATCAGGCTGTGCGAAAACGCACAGGAGTAATCTAGCGGCAACTGCATACGTGCGGAATCAAAAATAAAGTATGGCCAGCTCCTCTTTTGGTTCCGCACCTTGTACCTATGCGCACAACACCCATGAAAAGGCCAAAATTGCTAGCGCTATTATGCTTAGACATCTCATTCAACTTAGTGATGTTTAATTAGGTTGATTATTAACAAACTATATTAATTTATATAACAGCTCGAATGTATTATATTTAAATGTTCACTAATAAAACTAATAATAAACTTGACTGAAGCTTAGTTCGTTTTTTTAATAACAAAACTTCCAAAAATAATCTCAACTCTCCTTGCGTTCCGAATATGTTCACCACTATTATTATTAATAACTCAGCAGATTTAATATATGGCATTATTATTCAGCTAGGAGATCTCGGCTATTTACCCTTTTACCGTTCATCTGGTATTAAACTCTTACTAATTTAATTATTATATATTAACTAATGGGCACAGTGTCTTAAGTCGTTTCTGTCTACCGACATTGTTTTGAAATAGATTAAAATTGTTACGTAATATGTATATATAAGCTATACTCATCGTATACTAAAGTATATAATTTATATTATATGAATATAGTTATATTAATATAACTTTACTAGCTAGTGATATATATATAAATTAGGTATAAAATCTACATACTAATATATATTATTATATATTATTTAACATCTACCATTTTTGTTAAGTCGCACATTATTAGGGACAGATCGGTGGAACTGTCCGAGGCGGAGGTTTGGCAAGGTCTGGAAAGCGTGCGGAGGACGTATACCGCATTCATGTACCGCATTCAAAACAACTAGAAAAAATGGAAACTCGATTTTCTCGAATGCGGAAAATAAGGCGGTTAGCGGAAACTACCTAACAGATAGTAGCGGTACGATTAGTCTTAACCACATCTGAGTATTTCAATCATTTCTATTTACAATCTAACGTTATGCCTAGAGTTGTCCATACTGCTGAACACATTTGAATTCAGATTCATACCTTCTTTGCCATACCTAGTCTCTAACTAGCATAACATTAACACAGGTAGCAACAGACTCTCATATAAGACCTAGCGCATCACAGACTTAGTCCTTTAAAATCCAACAACGATTAATTGCACCAGCCACTTCTACGCATTCACAACTTTCCTATACACTTTGGCATCATGCGTTCCCTGTTTATTCCGAAATATATCCTTAACTATTTAAAACTCAGGGAACTGGTTCAGCGATAACCAATCTAACAAACTTTACCGGGACTGTGCTCACTTCACAACCATAACCTTACTCTTATCTCGTTTACTTTCAAACCTCTAACGTGTAACTACCCTGCCAAATCTCTTCTACCAATCCTCTCAATCTCTTCAGATTCACCCATCACCAAAAATCCAAATCATCACGCAGATGTCTAATTAGGTAGGGCACTTCTCCATCATCTCCCATTCCTCCACCTTCAATTTCAAGCACCATCTTCCCTGTCCACCGCCATCCTTCTAATCTTCAATAACCCTCCATATAGCAATTGAATAAACCCAAAATAATAACACTCCGACCTCACTCCTATATAATACTTAAACCAATCACTTTTTGATACCATTTTTAATACACTTCACTTTGGTCATACATACTTCTGATTTCACATCTGGAAAGCCACACCAAACGATATTGTTATATTTACTTTACACCTGCCATCCTTAGAGCCTTGCGCCTAATGAAATCGCATGCATAAGCTGTTAGCATAGATGCCATGTAAAACCTATTACATTTTAATGTGTATCTCAGTTCACTCCTTGATTTTCAATGTCACTGACTTAGTGACTTTGCACTAATTGCGCAACCATTATATAACTTAAGTCACCTTATATTCACTAACTGAATGCTCTACTTACGCCTATTCGAAGTCTTCTCTCCCATAAAGATAAATTATATCTAATTAATATAATATTTACAGACCATTCATTATACTTATATCTTAAACATTCATATGAAAAACGAGTCCTGAAAGCTGTTGAAAAATGATACGTTATGTATATAATATTATAATATTAAGTAGATACATAGCAGAAAAGTAGGTTGGTACTATCCGATTTAGTAGAAAGCTTAAGATATAGTATTACTACCTAATATATAAAGATGATACGTTACTGATGCTATAGTACCTATACTCACCTTAAGCCAATTACAAATCATAATTAAATTATGATTGTCAATAATAAATGGCTCTTATCTTGGTTAGCGAACTCGGTTAGTACTAATGAGATGAGTTATACATAGTGATCTAAAATCGACTATATATAATTCTAGTAACAGGGAATAAACAAGCCTTAACGTACATCACACTGAGAATCAACATATACTTAAATACGTTTAAATGCGAATAATAGCTAACGATTATGATTTTCAAATGTACACTTAGTTAAGTCTAGCTGTCAGCTATACAGATTTATGTACCAGTTATAGCTACTTCACATCAGAAAGGACCAGTACCTTATTAAGATAGGACTACTCATGCTGTAACGCGATCAAAAATATATACCAAATTATATTTAATTTAACGAGTTTACTGAGTTACTATTATATTCTCGTGACTATAATTAGAATTATTTCGTATATATATATTCGTCCAGATATAAATTAGCTAGCATTTACAAACTTCGAAAGCTTAGAAAAACCACATCGATTACGGCATCAAAACTATATTTAGTAAGCTGGGGATTGAAAAAAGAATAAAATTATCTCTAAATGTTCTGCAGTAGCCGACGCGTCATAGCAGTGCAGTATGACAACGGGAAAGATGGACAAGATAACCCTCCATTTTCTATATTATAACAAGCAGACGCTCCTTTCATTTGTCTATTTTACGCCTTTTATGCTCTCTTACAACACAACTCATTTTACTTAACCATTACTATGTGTAAAAAACATATGTTAATTACAACTGGACGCAGATTGTGCTTCGACATGACATCAGCCCTCGTGATGTACCACGAGATGTTGAACAGTACACACCCACATTTCTAATAGACTACGCAGGTCTGAAAGACGAGCGACCGAACTACCTCTTAAAAGTGAGGGCTTCACCTTGCAATTACGCACTCCAAAAATTAAAAGTTATTTAAATGTTGCTGAGTCTGCAGCCTATCCCGAGTTGCAATCGAATAAGGATAGGACGCCTCCTACCAGGAACAATCCGGAGCCGGCATGCTGGTACGCAGAGTGCAAAAGAAAATATGTAATTACTTAATATGGCTATCATGTCTTCTAAACTGTCCTGGTCGTTGCAGTGGCGCGTAATGAGAGAGTGGTAATTTCTTCAACTCAGGGTAAGGGTCCATAAGAAAAACCACAGCATGCTCTTGCCGGCGTTTATGATAAGCAACGCATAGAATAGACTGTAAGTTATAAAAACTTGTTCTGAAGTAGTTTGACATTCTACTTCTTTGCTACCTGAGGTGTAATAAGAAATTCACAACCTTACAAGGACACACCACTGCATTGTAACCCGTGCAGGCACTCACAAAGCTATCACAATTATGTTTACAATGTCTCCTGAGGACTGAAAGTCCCTGCTGCTGCCACGATCGGCCCTGTACTCCACAACTGCGAGTGCTCTTAATCAAAAGCAAAACGTTTAAATGCGATAACCTAACACGGTGGAAATAAGCTCTCAGAAGATATGGTCGGAAAGAAAAACATCATGAAAAGAAAAAACATTAATCGAAAATGCTAATGCAAGTACATGGCACGACACAAGAGAAAAATAAGAAACTACGAGCAAGAAAGAAGATGAATAAAGGAATACTGAGATAGTACTAGACGGGGTGGCTGCCGGCATGGGCCCTTCCTCATTGGGAGAGATAGGTGTAGGAAGGTTGACGCTAGGAAAGGAGGGTCACAACATCGTTCGCAATTTGCTCGCCCTGTACTGAAAAACACAAGGCGACTGAACAGGAGAAAAGTGATTGAATATTAAAGTGGCAATGTTGGAGCGCATACAATCTTATCTCGTCTTCAGAAAATAAAATGTTAACACCAAAGAAAGTACGAGTTTGCACATGCGCTAAACAATAAACCACCCAGCCTCAGAACCAAAAGGCCCAGGGTGGCCAACGAAGATCAACTTCCACCACGGTTGTTTGGTCGGCAGTCGTTTCAGGCATGAGAGGGCGTCCTATCCACAAGAGTCTGCAGATTCATCAGACATCAATCAAAACTAGTAAATCGTAGAGGTGCATTTAAGAATGTCCTGATACGGGATTGAGACATTGGATAGTGATGAAAAATTAATTTGGTGGCGCCACATACAGCAGACACAGTACTCTTCGATAAAGAAGAAGAAGGCGACTAGTACGAAAAGAGCAAGACGCTGATGTGATGAGAGAACGAAGAGAAAAGGTACCAGTTGCAATTTGATATATCGCAGAGACAAACTAGATAAGATTACCCCAGAGGGCGTGGGCTCTTAAAGGTGACTCCTGTATTTAGGGTCATGCAGCACCCAATGCTTCATGTGACACGAGACAATGGTAAACTAAGACACCTTGCTTTCCGGTAAACATAGAAGAGCTGAAGGTCAGGCGCAAGCTGCGTAGTGATAGAAGTAGGCTGAGAAGAAGTCCAACCATTGAGGTGAGAACTTTAATACGTTAAACACACGAAGATGGATGGTTTGAACTTAATCAAATAGTAAATTTCCACATCTTGTATGAATATAGGAAAAAAATGGCGATCTGGCACCAGGTCCCGGCGGAAAGTAAAACTAAATCCATATATCTCAATGGGGCCATCGGATGTTTCGTAAGTGTACAGGTTGGATAGGAGAATGTCATCCATCCGGCAAACTTAACATGGATGTAAGAAACAAGAACGGGAATCTGGGAAAAAGGGTAAATGATAACGGGCTGGAGGGACCGAAAAGTGTATATAGTACACAACGATCTATATGGAATTTATAGAGTTCAGACAAACAATGAGTCAAGTAAATTCATTCATTGTGGAGCGATAGACCACGAGTAGAAAAATTAACAATGTGGTTTAAGTCTCAAGAAACAGAACCATCCTTAACACTACATAGAAAAAGAGAGATAGTATGCAAGTTAAAATAAAGAACAAAGGACAGCCCAGGCAACGATGGCCCCTAACAGAACTAAGAACTAAGAAACAGTGAAAGAAGTAACAAGCACGAGGGAGGGACGAATGAATCGGTAAAGATACTCCAACACGAGCCCCAGACAGAACTATTCAGAAGCAATGACAGAGAATAGAGGAGCATGCTAGTCAGGAAAAGGAGTAATCAAGAGAAGGGAACAGACACGAAAGACGAAGTTAAAAACCAGCGAGGGTTGTGAAAAAGAGAGAAAGCAAGCACGAGAGCGAAATGTAAGTATGTTTGAGGCTATATTAACACACTCGTGCCGATCTAGTGTTATGATGGACACTTGCAAGGACAACAGAGGAGCGAGGGACACATTACGTGAGATTGTAGCTTTGAATCTATAGGATAGTTGTGATAGTGCTGGAGAAAAACGGATAATGGAACTCGGAATCAGAAAATGAGAGTCTGCAAAACAAGCGAAATCAAGGTGATGAAGGAATGAGAGGAAGACCGATCAAGCAATAAATGAATGTACTGACAACAATACTTAGACAAATGACGGACCACAGGTATACGAAATGATAGGAGAGACATGAAAGAGACCCAACTATACAAGAGAAGCAGACTTGATGCTATGCATACAGAAAATAAAGCTCATCTGACAAGGGAAAATAGATCTTTGATAAGCACTAGGGAGATCTGATTATAAACGACTCCGAAATTAAATAAAAAAATATTACTTTGGATGAACAAACAGCAATGTGGGAATAGTCAACAGAGGTCCCATTGGCCAAGTTATAACAGAATGTGGTTCATTTAGCGACTTGATCTGGTGATATTACAGCACCTCACAGGATCATCGAGGGCTGGCCGAAACGGATTAGGCTGCAGCGATAGTCGAGCGAGTAGCACGTAACATGGAGTATGGACAGAGTGCGCGATGTCATGCAAGAGAGAAGAGGAACCGGAACGAGGAAAAGAGAGAAATCAAACTGGGAACTACATTCGTTAGGCTAGAGAAGGAAGAAAAATAATATAAAATTAAAGACTAAGGGAGACGATATTCGGCGCATTTTAGATCGTCCATTTCAGGCGGAAGAGTCCGAGTTGAGGAAGTGATTGATATATGTCTGGAAGAGAGAGGATCTGAGCGGATCTAATAAGACATGTGGTACATAGATATAGTTAAGATCAGATAAACCTGAGTGCATAGAACAGTTTAGTCCAAAAGCCACCAAAATGCAAATTAGTTTATTTGCCATCATCATTAACTAAGCGAAGAAAATTGGTCTTAATACTTCAACGGAGTTTCGGCTGTACTGGTCTAGATAGGATTTGCAGCAAGAAAGTAACAAGATAAGATTTCGATGACAACGGGAAACAGAAACAGACAATTGAAGAAGAAAAAAAGTATCGAATGTATGGGTCTTCTATTAGATCGAAGATCTGGAAGACTTTTGTTCAGAACAATGAGGACGATGAAATTCAAGTGTCACTGACACCCTCACAAGAACCCCAAGAGAAGCATTGAAAGAGTTGGAACAAACATTTTATGGAAACGAAAAGACCAAGCATAGCATTTGAAGCCGAAGTGGAAGGAAAAGAAGTAGTGAATTGACCACGCAAATAGAATAATATAATTGATGAGATGGAATTTGGAGAATAAGGTCAGAAAGAAGTAAAGGACCTTCCCTTCTGTTTGAAAGATCAGATCAAAACTGAGAGAACCCACCTGGACCTGAGTAAAGTCCAGAATGAGGTTGTGTGAAGCATAAGGAGATGGATGATAGTAGGGTCGGGGAGGGGTATACTATCCAGTTTAGAGAGAGGTCGAGTAAGGTGGTCACAGTACTTAGCCCCCAAAGACTAATGTATAGGAGGACAGATTTGTTAACTGGAAGGAGAAAGCCATCTCCCAGGTATGAGGCTTGACATACACCTCGTTCACATATCTGTAGTCTATCGTAAAATATAAGCGCCATATCCTAAAAGTGAATCTGACAGGAACAGCTAAAAACCCGAACAAACAATACAGACCGATGTAAACATGCTTTAAGCCTACCATTTAGCAAAAACGAGCTAATAGCAAGTAATAGCATCTGGGTGTAGAGATATTTCAAACTCATGTCAAGAGTCGCAGTCAATTAATAAATGGAAGAACAGAAAGAGAGGGAGTACGTGTGATCAGAAATAGGTGGATTACGGAGACAGATGACGGCTACCAGACAGATCAAATGATCTCACAAAATGATGTCGTTGACGAATAGTTAGAAGATCACCAGAAAAATTTTAGAACGGGCAGATGACCATGTGGATAGGACTTATGAAGAAGAGCCTTAAGTTAGTGACAGTGGGCTCTACCAATAGACCACCTGGATCAATCAAGAATCAAGTATGGATACTAGACGGCAACAGTAATTGAAAAAATATGCAAGAATAAATTAGGAAAAACTAAGACAAAAGTCTAGCGATTCTGCTTAAAGAGGAGCTCAGGTGATCAAAGGACCGACCATTTCGGAGCCATACTTAAAAACTAAACTATCGAAGCTGGATAACAATTCAACCATTAAACAAAGAGTAGTATTCCATGGGGGAATCGATTCGTTATCTTCCCCTGGTCTTCAACATTACATTTTGGCCATTTGTACATACACCTCTGTTGACACAATTCTACAGGCGATTTTAAGTAAAGAAGAATTACAGAAACAGAATTAGTAGAATAATAGACCAACACGTAACGAGAAAAATCGAGAAAGAGCAATTTATATTTTGCTATCAACTCATTGGATACTGTGTCTAAAATAGGCATGGACGGTTAGATGGAGATCGTTATTAAAGTCTTGATACAATAGTTAACAGGAGCGCTCAGCAACTCAAACAGACAAGACGTTACAAACAATTGACAGCAGGAAATAGTGGAGATGAAGAGGTGCGAGCATGAAGAAGCGACAGTGTTTACAAGTAAAAAGAAGCGTGCCCGGGCTGTTGGAAAAGATGTACTGAACAAGCCAATGCATGAAGATTCCAAAGACTGAGTTGTAGGATAAAGGATGATGGCTTGGATTAATCATAAGTTGAGAAACGGCTGGAATTCATACTCGGAAAGAATACACGGTATATGTCAAAGGCGGAAAAAAAACAAAAAAAAGGTCAGTCACCTTAAATGAAAACAGAAATACAAATAAAAAACGAGCAACGAATATTGTCAATTTTTCCGACAACTACTTAACGGCTACACAGAAAGGGAGGAGAGATCAAAAAAAAACCAACGAACGAGACAGATGAAAACAGTAAGAAGACGATGATACCTACAGGTGTTTCAGATACCCAGTTCAAGTGTACCGGCAAATGGAGAGAAAAACAAGAGCAGGTAAAGACAAGAGGAATGAAACAGACAATAATCGGTGGAAACGGAGAAAAATACTAGGCTCATCTCTAAGAAAGAGAGATATCACTGGAGAAGTGGAGGACGATGAATCGACGAGAGAAATAGGAGGGGACACTACAAGAGACATAGGATACACGGACACATCCTAAAAGTCAGCATATGAACTTGAAGAGCAAGGAGAAGATGAGAGAACGAAAATATTTCTAAAAGACCACACAGAAATATTTAAACGTCGGAGTTAATGCCTTATAACAAAAAACGAAAATAGAACGCGCCAATTAAAGACACGATAGCATGTCAACCGCTGGTCACCTCCTCTGCACATTTAGCTTTACACGGTGGGCAGTCGCGATCACTGATCTATGCGCTTCCGAGGCAACGCCCCATCCATAATAACACCATTCGACCCTGTGATTCTACAACACACAGAGGCAAAACACAGTGTTACCCGAGACACTGAGATGATCCCACCAGACCCGAGGATGTGATTAAATGACCACATAAAGCGGTCGACACCTATTCTTCGTCAGAGGGCAGCCTGAATACATTCAGACGCTTACGAGATCGACGGAGCCACTCGCCGGGTTCCGCGTGGCAAATATAGGACTAATATGCAATGAGGATCGGCGAATCGCTCTTGGAATTGCTAGATGGATGAGCATGAAGCGATAGCCTACATATCACGAAAAGGCGATAACTATTAGCTGTCCTACGCGCGAGCAGAGAGACGACGGGGGAGGCCGGTTGCGCGCAAGTGATAGTGCTGGACAGTCGCCTGGAACCAACCCGACGACGCGCAGAGAACACAACAACTTCTCCCAAGTCGGGCGTAGCCGTGCCAGCAGGGGTTCAACCAGACACGAGAGACCAACTTCTCAGAGTCCAGGTCGGAAACACGAAGGTGCCAGCAGTAGTCATTTCTCAACGGCCAACCGTACAAATCAGGCAGCTCAGCAGTAAACTTTAAAACAGTAACCCAACGACGCAATACCGATGAATGCCGGAACGAAACGTGTAACGATGGTTTTGAGAGGGAATAACGATGAGGGTCTAAAAGAAGTTTTTTCAACCACTGAGGAAGCTGAGAAACGACGCAAAAGGGAAGACTTCTAGACAACACGAATTCATTAAGAAATGAGCACAAATTTGACAAAAAGGACGAGAAAGACGACAGAAAGAAACATACAGATAAACATCACAGTGAGAGGACTATAATAAGTGCTAAGTGGGAAGAAATGAGGAATGCAGAAAATTAAGAATATCAAACTAGGGACAGTGGTACTATGGATGTGACGATGGGTACAGCGGAAAATCAGTGGACTATGGACAACATATCACTAAGGGAGGAGTGGAGAACAGTTTTGGAACGATTGCAAGCACGAGGGAAAGAAAGAAAGGAATGGTGATCTGATATTAAGGACCTGCTGCTCAAAGGGCATATAGATGAATATCTCAGCTGAAAACTAGTGAATAAAATCGCAATCAGATAAGAGGCCGGAGGCGACGGTGATGGGTGATTGATTTGGATGGCATGGCTGAAAAGTAGTTGCAAGTATGAGATAGTGAATCAAAGCGTCTTAATGAATATCGCCGAGCCGGAACAATATGGGGTTCAGTGGTGTGTAGTGTCCAGTTACCAGAAACACGAGGAATGATTATTGTCGCCTGAGGAGAAATTCTAGGAGAGCAGGTAATATCAGAGGATTGATACCCTCTGGTAACTTCTGCATAAGAGACAGAGGATCATACCACTTGAAAAAGGGGACGTGCAAACCCATAAGTGCAGGATTCTGATCCATTTGTAATGTAGGTAGACTAGAAATAGAAATTATAGAGATAAATCATGAAGGGGGAATAGGTTGATAATTTGCATGTCAGTGTACTTATGTGTAGGTTAATGAGCTATTATGCTGTAGGACAAACTACAATCCCCCGGACAGATAGTGTTATAAGAAGAAAGATGAAAGAGGTGCTGGTTAACTCTTATGCTTTCTGACATAATAGAGGCTGGTGAGCGAGTGACCTGGGAATGGTTGGCAGTTCGCCATAATTGACTCGCGACAGCGATTAGCGTTAAGGTCGCACATGAGGAATAAAGACGATCAGTGTGCAGAAAGCCCTATTATGAACATAAGGGATAGATAGGCTGGGGCTAGGGATGACGATAGAGGATGTATTTTGCGATCAAATCTTTACATTGAAAACAGATGAAGGGGTTACCTGTTAGAAAATCTTTGTCAGAAATGAGGAAAGAATCAGAAATAACATGTGGTTATTATTTATTATATCTTTTTAAGGGGGGGGGGTTTGAGCATCACGCGATCTACGTGGGGGAGAGATGGGAGGTAGAACAAAGGAACCAAAGTAATGCAAACAATGAGGCGAAATAGAGTACGTTTCTAAATAGGGAAGAAGATGTGGAAGCTCCGCGGGCAGTAATACCAGTTATGTAGCAATTACCGTCTCGTTTGGAGTCCCATCAGTAGCTAGCTTCATTAGAATGGATAGTCTGGACACGTCATCAAAGAGCTATGGGCTGTTTGAACGTCGAGCTATAGGTGATTCTAGCTAAAATAAAGAAAGCAACCAAGGTCTTGCAAAACATCTAGAGAAGAACGCCTCCCCGCAAGTATCCTTCAACAGCACTGGAACCACTATGGCAGCTTAATGACGTCGTTGGCGCAGATGTCCAGTGCAAAGATATGGTCAATGAGTTGTTCCATATACGGGCACGTTGCGTCATGTAGTGAGGTATTTGGGTGTTCAAAAGAGCAAAAATTTAGGGGACATGTTAAGCTTTAACTTATGGTCAAGGTCCTATCGGTTCGAGACGTGAATCGGAGGACACCAGCATGACGATGATCTAAGAACTATATCTAGTTTTCTGAACTGATGATCTCACCCCACTTTTGGGTCTGAAAATAGCTTCGAGAGTTATGAATCAAAATATTATTTAATCGAAGTGTGGCTGAGTTGTGGAACAAGGAATCTTTTGAGAGAGTAGTTTGTACATCGCGACAACCAGGGTAAAACCTTCAAACAGAGCCACACGAATGGCGGTAAACCATGAGAAAACTTATCTTAAACGTTGTTCTGAGCTCGGCGGATGCTAGAACATATTGAGTGTCAGTGTAAACGGAAAGGAAAATTGGTGAGAGAATGCGTTAACAGGTCTGACACACACAATGGCTCTGTTTGCCTCCAAAATAAAGCTTGGAGGTGCCCTCACCGTATGTAGGTCGATGCGCTTTATGAAAGTGGAAAAGGAAGGTAACAACTATCGAACATAAGACGTTTCATAATCTTTTAATTAGTGGGAGAATGTGGACACCATGAAATGTCGTAAGAGTGCGGTTCCCATCGTGAGGATCCTGGAACGCTGGGGTAACAGGTTGTGATTGATTTTGGCTTCTGTGGTGCGTAAATGCTGAGAGATAAGCTGCAAGGATATTAGAAAAGATCTGTGGGTAGGACGTTGATAGAAAAACATCCTGGTAGAGATGTTGGGATCCGAGCAACAGGCGTTCCCGTAGCGTTACGTGAGATCTAAGGACTAGAGTCCAGAGCACACTCGGACTTTGTGAATCGAAAGTGACATTATAACGATGTCATGGTTGTAGAGAAAAGGAAGAAGCAGCTTATGGTCTCTAAGAGTTGTTTGGAGCCGTAAGCAAGGACTCAGTCTCTTGGCAGTGGGCTTTGGGTTAAAGAAATTCTTTTTGTATGGAGATGCAAGTCATCTGTTACGATGGATCGTGCCTTATGGTCGAGGGATTTCGACCACGTGACCACCGGTGATAGTACAGAGTCGCATGCTTCAACATGAGAACCACTTGACCAGGTTAGGAGAGCAAAAATGTAGTGTTACTGAGAATGCTATACATGTTACTTGTGAGTTAGCGGACTGTGACTCTAGATATGCAGTTTGGTTGTAAGTATAGCAAAAAAAGAGTGGAAGGTTTGAAACCGGACGCAAGATCTGCAATAACAACAGCAAGCGCTTGTAATAGATCAAAGTCTAAGGTATAAGCACAGAAAAACAAATTCCTGCAGCAAAAATGGGGAGGTGAATTGGCTTGTAGTACATAACACACGAAGGAAAGTGGGTGCCGAAAATGGCGTGGCAATTACACATTACGGTTGCAAACACTCACTGTATGTGCATAATGCAAAAGGTGCTCTGCACTATCAAGTATCGAGATAGTAGAGATTACAGAACAGAGTCAAGACGTGTCCTGAGCCAGTAAGGCGATAAAGGTTAAGAATATACCGCTGTGTCTACATCATAGTTGAAAAGGACGTTCAGAAAACTTTAAACAATATAGATAACGGACCTATTCTTTGAAAACGTCTTAGGAGGATCTGGAATGAGTGGATAAGTAAGATAAGAATCTAAACAGGTAATAACAAACTGACGTATGCATAAGTAACAAAGCAGATGGAACGAATAACAAAGCCCAAAATTAGCGGGACAACAATTCTCGGAAAGACCAGGGATCTCGTTCGCTAGGTAGTTACAACAAAAAGAGCAAGAATTAGATACAGCCAAAAGCAGACACGTCAGAACGAGGACAATGAAACGAATAAGCTGTAATAAGAGAATTGTCCCGAAAGATTAAACCAAAACAACTAAAACAAAGCTTAAATACATAAAATTTTAAGATAAAAAAATAACATAGTATAATAAATAAAAGAAAACGTTATATGAAATGCGGTTAAAAAATCGGATCAGTAGAAAAAAATATTTCACTCCAAAGGTGATTAAAGAAGGATCAAAAAAACAAGAACAAAGCAAGGGATAAGACAAGACCAGAAAAACAAAAGTAGCGTGTATTATGGCCAAATAAGCCGCTCATGAAAGACAACACGAAAAAAACCAAAATTACAAAAAAAATAACCCAAAAAAAGAAACATAACAGAAACTAAAGTTGATGATCCATATTCCTCCTTACCATTAGCTTCTATTTTTGTAAGAAAAATACCCTTCAGTCTACACTGTTGGAATTAACTAGTAATCCTAAAGTAAGGTTTAGGATGGTAATGATAGAAAAGACAGAAAGTCCTATCGTGATTGGGGAAATGATTACCGTGGAAACCAAACATTGTGCTTTGGAGAAGATACTGGATATAAGAGATCAATAAATCACCAGTCCACAGCATAATGTATTTTCATCAAACTGTAGACACTTTTTACAATAAAGATAATTTAAACCACCTTTTATATACATATTGTAAGTAGCTTAATAAATATATATAATATATAATACAAGTAGAAACTGTATATAAAGTAATAGAGTAAATTATTAAACTTACTGAAATGTATATTAATCACTATTAACATAAATATAGCTTAATACTACTATCTTGAGTAGACTAACTAAATGGTAACCAGGTTAAACACATATTGAGAGTCGTTCTACTTCTAAACAAAGAAGCTAAGCTAAATTACAACGGTCTCAGTCTTCGCCCTCACAACTTTGACATGTTGGTCAACTTCCGTTCACCTTAAAACTGCAAAATATTTTTGTAGCTTCATCTTGACTTTTAAATACTAAAATCTTTGCTAGAAAATAAAGATGGCTAATAATAAATGATTAATTTTCTTATATAATTATATTATGTTAACTAAATAATAATATATTATATATTTATAATAATAATAACTTCAAATTCTATTACAATTAAAAAGGAATTTTATCTTATCTTTTTATATATACTAATATTATATAATAAATATTACTAGACTATTATTTTATATATTATATTTATTTATTATTTATTATTATTATTTAAATTCATATTTAATTAATTTAATTAATTTAATTAATTTATAAATTAATATATATTAATTATTATTATTATTTGGCTATTTATTTAAAGTTTATTATTATGTATTGGTCAAGTACGAATATTCAATATATAAAATTTAAAATGTAATTTTCCTCGAGTTTAATGTAAAATATTTCTTATCACTTAATAAATTGATTTATAGAATTTTATTTTTGAGTGTTAAAGGATATCGCTTTTCCTATATTAAATCCATACTTAACCATAATATTATACAGCTTAATATATATTATTATTAATGGATGTGAAAGTATCTCATTTTATTATAAATGATGCATTATATTATATTGTTATATTATAATATTATTAGTTATATTTAGTTTAATATTTTATACTAGTTATATTTGTTATTTGATATATATTATGTTTATAAAAAGTGTTCTATTATTGTCTGATTTTTTATATTATGAATATTAAGATATTTAATATTATATTATTATTTATATTATTATTATTATAATTTTATATATTATTAATTATTATTAATTTCATTATTATTAATATATAATAATTAATTAAACTTTTTCCTAATATTTATTTTAAACAATTTTAAATAATCTATTTCCATGTAATTTAAAGTAGTTGATTAGTAGTTTGGTTCCATTATTTATTTAAGATAATATTACTGTGTTTAAATCAATTGCTGTCATGACTATACTACTGTGGTGTTATAGATAACCCTTTTGTTTTTAATATTTAATAGATATATATAATTTATGTATTATTATTATTGATTGAAATATCTTAATATTTTTAATTTTATAATAACCTGTTAAATAAGCAATAATAGTAAAAAAAAAAGTATGTTGACCCAGTTACGTTGAGTCTTTGGGCTCTAAAAATCAATAGTTTAACTAATATCTGTATTCATCCATATTTATATTAATGTTGAGTAAAGATTATTCAATTATTATTATTAATTCTATATTAATGTTGAGTAAAGATGAGTGAGTGGTCCTCAAAATATGATTTTAGTGTATACATACTTAATAATATATAATTGTTAATCTTATGTAGATAGTATAATTTATTTAATATGAACATATAATTTATTCAGGTTATAATCATATTAAAATAAAACGTATTATTTACATATTTTAGGTTTGACTTTGATCAGTGTTATAATGGATTTGTTCTGTTTAGATAAAGGTGTGAATCTACTCATTTTATTAAATTATACTAAAATCATAATCAATATTAATATTAATAATTTATAAATTCCTTTGAATAATTTCAGGTATTATTTTATATATAATATAAAATATATTATTACATTAAATAATGTTCTCATTATAATATCTAAAGTAAACGAATATAAATATTAATTAATATTATTATATTAGTATATCAAAAATTATTATTATAACTATGACTATGGAGATAAGCTGGTATACCTAGAGCTACCGAGTAGATCTCAATTGTGTGTATTAGCTAAATAATTAGTTCGTGATTAAGAATATATAATACAATTTCAATTAGGTATATAGAATTACAGAATATACTGTTAGGTTAATTATTTTAATAATGTATTATAATTTATTATTATATTTAATTTATATAATTAATAGGTTTATTTATAATATTATATTTATTAATTTAATTATTATATTATATATATTATTATAATTATTTTTATAATTATTTCAATTATGATTAATTATAATTATTATTATTATATTATATTATATATTATTTTAATTTATTATTATTATTATTATAATTATTAATTTTAAAATATATTTAGTTATTATTATTTATATTTAAAAGATATTTATTTAATTTAGGTTTTATTAATATAATTAGTAGTAATATTATCATTATTTATTATTCTATTATTTATATTTAATTTATTTATTATTATATAATTATTTGATTAATTATATTAATTATAATTATTATTATAAATTTAATCTTAAGTTTATTATTAATTAATTAGTTATTAATTATTGATTAGTTATTATTAATACATTTATAATTATTAATGATTATTTATTCAATTATATTTAATTTAATATATTTAATTTATAATTATATATTAATAAAATTATTAAATTTAATTTATAATTATTTAAATTATTTAATATATATATATAGTACTTGTATTAATATAATATATAATAAATTAATTATTCATTATCTATATTATATATATATATATTAGTACTTATTTAGTATTAATAATAAATTTATATTAATTTATCGGTAATAAATTTAAGAGAATCTATACATTTATTCGAATATTACTATGCTTAACTTGTGCACATCTATAAAAGTTTAAAGAATAAAAAAGAGGGTTTAAAATGTAGACAATATACTCGCAACATGATTTTGAATGGTTAACATTAGTAATAGGGTAATAAAAAGGAAAAAATTAAAATAAATATAGAGGAAGAAACTATTAAAAAATTCTTCCAAGTCGTGAAATATAGAGGTCCGAGAAATTTTTTCCACTTATTATTGCTTGTAAAATAGAATGTAAGAGAGTTAAGAAATTAGAAATCGTTTTTGAAAAAAACCAGATAGAGGTTATGGAACGTAACAGGAGAATGAAGGATTAAATAGAGAACTATAAGATAAAGCATATTTATAGTGCTTTCTAGTACATTGTATATATAAGACTATACGCATTTTTTTCTGGCAGGAAGTGACTATCTAATATATACAGTGTAAGTCTATGTAATTAATATTTTATTTTGATTGTAGTTTATATTAACTATTTATTATAATTAAGTAATTTAGAGTGGATAATTTAAATTAATATAATTAATTAACTTTTTATTTTAATGAATTTTATAATTTCTATTATTTCTATAATAATATTTACTCTCACTTTTTCTGTGATTCTATTGAGATTTAGTTCGTATACTCTACAAAATATTGATGTCTTCCACAAAAATTGCGATATCCCGATTTACTCGTATTACCAGATTTCGATTCAATTGTCCCATCAATAAAAAAAATAAAAAAATAAAAATTATAATAATAAACATTCTATATGTATTTAATATTTTAATTCCTTCATTCACTCTTTTAATTTATAGAATATGATAATGACTTTGTAATTATTAAGTTTGATATAATATTATATTTAATATGTTATTGGTGTTATTAAGTTTGGTTATCATTTACAGATTCATTTCCACCTTTTTATCATTGCCTCGCTTTATTCTACGTGGAGAGCATGTAAAGTCCATTTTATTAATTCTCTTTCATTCCTATTTAGCATAAACAATCTTTCACACATCCTTTGTATAATTATACAGACCAAGCATTATGTGAAATTTCTTTAGCTATTGTATATATATGTATGATTTCAGATAAATGAGACATGAATTTAGACTAATTCTTCAAAGTCACTTCAAGAGAAGCCACGTTACAAATAATCAGAGATATCTATTTTAATCATATTCACCTCACAATTTTCTTTTGTCAATTAGAGACTCCTTCTAACTCTAAAACATTTAATCATTATTTCTCCTTTACTATATATTTCAGCATTTTTTATTATGCTTCCTTTCTACTAATACTTTCAGTCCCTACTCATATATTATTATTTGGCTATAAGCCGCTTTAACAAGTATAAAACCTTAATATTTACTATTAATTATTATTCCTCTCATTCTTCAATTTCCTATATTATTATTTATATTATTTAATATATTTATTATATATTTATTATTAATTATTGAAAATATAAGTTAAGATATTATTTAAATATACTTGAGAAGTGTTTTAAATATCTTTCCGTTGCTCATAATTAACTTTAGTTGATTATATATTTTATATTATAATACTTACTCTAATTTATTATTATATTTAATTTATTGTGATAATTTTTATACCATTTTTATATATTTATTATATATTTTCTTCTTTTATATATTATATAATAATTGAACTTTCCTTCTTAACATTATTCTGACACATAAAATCTTGCAAGAGAAAACATGGCTTCAGTGGGTAATCCGGCTCTATAGGAATGATGAGGGTTGCTAATTACCTAAGTAATTTTAGTTTCTCTCTTAAAAATATGTCTCACTCAAGCACGTTTGAGCAACGTTAGGAATAGACTCGTTCTTGGTATTTAATTGATTTAAGTATCTCGGAACTTTTATTAACGCTATAATATAATAGATATTAGTTAGTGTGTAATTAGATGTATTGTTGATGTGTTTTAGGTGTTGGTTGATACAGAGACCTTTGTTATTTTAAATTTTGATTCATTTAACCTTACAATTGTATCGTATTTTGAAATATAAATACAATATTATTTATTGAAAGTTTCTTGCGCAAGAACTTTAAGAAATTTTAAACTTTTTTGAATATGTAAAAGTACTTCACTTAAAGAATTCATTAATTTTTTATTTCGTTTTTTATTGTAGCTGTTAAAATATAAGAATTACTATTCAAAAACGGACATAAAAGAAATACTGTGTTTAAACTACACAAGTTTATCCCAAGTAATATATTTATTAATACTACTGTATATGTCAACCACAGTTAATTAAAATGTTATGCGTTATTAATGATAAATTGTATTATGAAGTGTGTTGAATTTTCAATTTTAATTTTACAAATCCCAATCAAGAACATAAATTGCTATGATATAATGTTCTATAATCTTCTTAGACGGTGGAGTGGAATACAGGAATTTTAAAACATTTTTATAAAGAAACGTATTAAAATGAAATTAATTATGATAATTATTTTAAACTTGTTAGGGAAACATTTGCAGTCAAATGCAAAAAAAATTGTTAATAATGTATATGTTTTATAAGTATATTTACTTATTTTTTTAATTACTTTATTTTTTAAAATAAATTTTTTATTTATATTTTTTTAGGAGCAACAAAACTTTTTTGTTGCCTTCTTTAATTTAATTTTAATTTATTCTAATATTAATTTATTCTAAGTTTGATTATGTATATATATAAATTAAAAAAATAATAAAATCTATTTCTGAAAATTATCTATGGACTAGCATTAACTTAATAGATAATAGAGGTAGGCCTAATTATTAATATATTATGATTGCAGAAGTTCCCATTATTTAGTATAGCTAGAAAGGTAAAAGAAATAATGAAGAGTTGAAACTGTTGCAATCAATTACCGTTCACCGAATAAAACTTTGTGACGAGTCCTGATATTTCGGCATAATCTCGATCAGCGTGTTTTGGTTTGTACCTAATGACGTAATAACTAACGTCGCTTGGATTAACGTCGTACGACCAAGTGATCCTAACGGACGTCGGCGTAACGTCGCTGATTTGTACTGACGTTGGAGGTCGAGGAAGAGCTGCAAAAGATTTACGGGTTAGGTAAAATAATAAATAAGCGAAGTAGTAAAATAATAAACAAGTAAATAAATAAGTAAATAAACAACCAACCAAATAAATAATTAACTTAATAGCTGAATTAATAACTAACTTATTTTTATTACGATAGCCAAAATAAGTAATATTAAAAACAATTATGCACTTTCCTTATTAGTTCCTTCACTAAAACTAAAATTTTCGAAACGTACCTTGAACTTTCACTTGAACATCAGCGTAAATAATTCCAAGAGTCGATTGAGCAACACAGGTGTAATTTTCGGATTTCTGGATATTTTTCAGTGATAAAATGTTTTTCGTAATTTGGTTTTCAGTTACATCAACAGTTTTTTCCTCTATATATATTATATATATATATTTTTTTTTATGTTTTTATTTTTATATTATCTCTTCACCAATTAACTACGATATAGGTATCAAATATAAGAAACTAAAAAAGTAATATCATTAGAAATTAAGTGTAAAAGATTAGCTATAAATTTTAGTATAAAAAAAGCTAGAATTTTTATTTTTTTTTATCCAATTTTTGAAGGAATATCATTACATAGGGTAAATACCACAAAGCTATTGTCAATAAGATTTAGGGAGTTATCTTTACTCGCCTCTTATATATATCTTGAGGGGACGACGAGTAGTGAAGAATACTTCTGATCCTACTCTGTCCCACCGTCGGCTTAAAGAACATACTATATATAAAATAAATTAATTCAATACTTATTATGATTCAAATTTAATTTTAATATAAGCATTAAAAAATAATATACTTATAATTTTTACCTATTTATTTTATCATAGAAGATATCTAACTTATATTTATATATTCATATACCATATTTATATGTTACAGTATATTCATACTTGTAATACTATATCGTAGTTCTGAGCATTTAATTAATATAAAATTTTAAAAAATATATAATATTTTATTTTTTCCTTTTCTACATACTAAAATTTCATACTCACTGATATTATCCATATAATATTAATTCTAAATATTTACACTTGAGTTACACTTATAATCTTAGTTTTTCACGAAGATATGATGAGGGTATACTTCTAATTAAGTTTGGCCTATTATATATATATATATAATATTATATATATATATATATTATTATATATATATATATATATATATATAATATTATATTATAATATTATTATATATATATAATATATATATATATTAATATTTATATATATATATATATATATATATATATATATATATTATAATATATATATAATATATTTAATATATATAATATATATTGACATTTAAATTTGGTAAATTGATACGTGATAACAATAATTATAATATCATTTATAATAGAATAAGAACAATAATTTAGTGAAGATGCGATAGGTGAGTAGTATATTATGGTTAGTATAGAGTGAAGTGAGGAAACTCACAGTGTAGTTATTTATATAATTTAGTTATTAAATAGTAATAAAAATTATATATATATTAACTATTAATATTATATTATATATATTAATGATATATATATAATTAATATATATATATATATATATATATTATATATTATATATAATATATATATTATATTAATAATATATATATATTATATTATATATATAATTTATTATTAATATATATAATATTAATAATAATATATATATTATATATATAATTATCATTATATTATAAAATGTCACGAAATTATTAGAATTTACTTCGACTTTGCTTCAATGCATGGTACGGTTGCATTGCTGATTAGGGAAATATAATTACATATAATTTATATAATAAAATAAAAAAAAAATAGTAAGAGATAGAATAGAGTGAGAGAGATGAGATGAAGGAGTAGAGAGAGAGAGAGGAGAGAGAGAGAGAGAGAGAGTATAGAGAGATGAGATAGAGTAGTAATTACAAGAGAAAAGATAGTAGTATTTGTATATATTATGACGTTCATTTTTAATAAATAGTCACAAAAATCAATAACTCGATTTCCAAGACACATTTTTAATTATTTCCTCTACACACTCTATTACAATAAATTCAAATTAATATCTTTGAGAGTGTGTGTCTCTCTGGTCGTCACTCCATAACAAGAGCGTGAATAAATAAAAATCGGTTATTTCGCTAGTAAATAAGAATATTGTGCTTTTGTGAGTGTTGGTGAAAACTCTAGCAGAGACACAGTAGGCGTGTATCGGATGGCAGAATGTTGTGGGGAAACACAATGGCTTATACACGCAGGGGTGTGTGCTTTGTCTATCTCCTTATATATTTTATAGAGTATCTATCTGTGCTAAATATTCAACGGCAAAGCGATATGACCTATCATAAAACCTGATGGATGTGAATCTTAACGAAGAAACTGAGAATTGAGTGCATAATGAATAGAATGCGTATGAGCAGGTTAAACAAGATTAAGATATTTGCAATGGTTGCACTAAAACGAGTCAAAAATGTGTTAAATTATATAATAAATTGGAGACCATGCAAAAGAGTGGCGCATGTCTACGAGAATCTGTTTATTATAGAATGTAGCATAATAACAGTTAAGCCTCTCGCTGAAGCTCTATCGAGTCAGCCAATATGCCTCGATAAGAGTATAAAATAGGATGTATAATGTATTTATGGAGGGTTGAGAGATAATATAGGATAGTGCTCGAAATAGCAGTGAAGGTATTCAGTGATCGAAGCAATAGTAGTTTCAAAATATTCGAAAGTAATAGAAGAGTGATGGCAGAGTTCGAAGGCCAGAAAAAGATTTCAAAAAGAAAAGGATAAATAAATAGTGGTGTCAGGACATAGAGTGAGATAGAGCTGAGAGAGAGTAAGAGAGAGAGAGGAGAAGAGAGAGTAGTTTAATGAATGTAAAAAAATACTGTTGGCAACAAATATCTTTATACTGACAAAGTTAATAGGAATTACATTTTAGAAATTATATTGTTAGATATGAATGAGTTAGATTGGTTTGGTAGAGGGTTACGGATAAAAAAAAGAGAGTTGAAACGTATAGACTCACTATATAATCAATATAGGATAGAAATTGATTGTTCATGAGGGGCTCTAAGAAGGAAATAGTTTTGATATAGCTACCTTTTTAAATTTCTTAATCTCTTTAGAGACACGCACACTGATTATAGGTCTGAGATGTGTGGTGGTGAATGTGTTTTGTGATGGGTTGAGGGGGGGTGTGTGGTGTGTGATGTGTGTGTGTGTGTTGGTGTGTTTATAATATTGTAGTTGTGATGAAGATTAGGTCGATTTGATAGATAATTTATGGTATAGGAGGTGTATGGCTTTTATGGGTGTGAAGAAAAAAAATTTATTTTCGACCGCTAAAACACTTATTTATGTATCTTTAAAACGCATAACCGGCGTGTGAAAATTTCTCTTATAATCGTGATAGCGCGGAGAGCTAGCACAGAGGTTCCGGTATATGTGCGATGCGTTTAATTTTCTATATATAAAATTAATAATGAGGTTTTTAGTGAGCTATGAAATATCAAGAGTCGGAGCTATAGATACGAGGTAAACTTCATAAAAAATTTACACGCTAGTGCTTCGGTACCTACTTTTTCAAAAGAATCAATATATTTATAATATATAATTAAATATTAGTTATATTATATATATATATTATTATTAATATATATAATTATATATTTATTATTATAATTATATATATATAGGGTTATATATATTATAATATATAAATATATATATAATATATATAATTATATATATATAATATATATATATTATTAATATATAATATATATAATTAATTATATATTATTATATATATTAATTATATAATATTTACTAATAATAATTAAACTTAATTAGTTAATAATATTAATAATTATAATAATAAATATAATATAAATAATAAATTAAATAAATAAATATAATTAATTAATTAAATATAATAATAATATTAATATAATATATATAATTATAATATTAATAATAAATAATAATAATAATAATATAATGAATCAATAATAAATGTGTCATATTGGGATAAACTAAAAAGGTTATAATTGTGCAAAATGTAACAAAGTGGATAAATAGCACATCGGATACAGAGATTATGAATGACGCCAACTAAAATAAATAATATAGTTACATTCCGCCTGAATACCCTTCATACAAGGTTCTAACTAATAAGACAATCAAATATTAGATAGAAATATCCTAAATCGAAGCATTGTAAATGATTTGCATTTAAGATTAATATTAATAGAAGCGTTTTAAAATATATTAAATTTGTGAATACAAGATAAACTATTGAACAACATAGTTTTCATTTAACTTACTTCTCTCTTTTATGCATCATTGAGTTATGATATCTAAAAAGACATAACAAGATATCTTCTTAGTATTCTCACTAAGTATGAGCCAAGTATATGTACACACGTATGAGTAGTGATGGTTACTAATATAATCTTTCTCTTTAGTAATTTGATAAAACTCTGTAAAATGGTATTTTTATTTTAGAGATTATATATATTATGTATAAAATAAGTATATATATAATTTACAGAAAAAATAATTGATTTATGAGTAAAATACTAATTAGCAAACAAAGCTTTTATTAAATATTTATTTCATTATTATTGTGTTTTTGAGTGAATAAATGATACTTATGTATAGGTCATCAATTATATTTCTTTAATTTTTATAAATCACGATAAGTTAACCAAAGCAAATATCCCTTGTGTTATCAAGATACATATTTAAATCCGAGTGAGAATGTAAATTCGAAATACAGTACATAATATTGAAAATACTATGAAAAAGATTCCCTATTTTTCAGAACCTACATTCATTGTCCGCATACGTTGTAGTACAAATTATATCAGCGAATCTTTGGTTAAAAAAAGTTCGTATAGTTATTTTAGGAAGCAACCAAAAAATTGACCACCAGGGGGGGCACATGACCCAGTGGCGAAGACAGTGGTATACCCGGGTGGTTAACTTAACGAGCCAACGTTTGTTTAAGAAATTTTAATATATTGTTTTGGATATGTTCTATCTGCTGTGTGGTTTTTAAATAAATCATGTTCGTTTTGACTTGCACGAAAGTGCGTGATGAAACGTGATAAAGTTTATTAAAAGGATATTTTATTATATAAAGTTCTGTGCAATACGTGATTATCATTTTTCATCTAAGCATTGCTCATAAATTTATTTATATTAACTCGGAATTTTATTAAATGGTAGTGTTCTTTTTACAAAATAAAGATCTATGAATAACTTTTAATAAATATTTATTATGAGTGTATTCCTCTATAGCCTCATTAGCTATATACTTAACTATATTGAATTTTATATATTATGTAAATATAATAAAATTATAGTAATAAGCATTAGTTATATTATAGTAATTAATATATATTATATATATATATTTATTATAGTATTATATATATATTCATAGTATATATATATCTAGGATTAGTATTAATTAAATATTATATTATATATATTATTTATATATATATATATATTATATGATATATTTATATATAATATATATATTTGATGTTATGTGTGTGGTTGGATGTGTAGTGTTAGTAGAGCGTAAGAGTAGTAGAAGTAGAAGGAAGAGAGAGCGAGAGGAAGATGAGTATAGTATAGAGTAGAGAGTAGCAAGTAAGATGAGTAATAGATAGATGAAGATGAATGAGAGAGAGTAAAGAGAGATGAGAGAGTAGAGAAGAGCTGATAAGAGGAGATGATAGAGTAAGGAGTTATAGAGAGAGATATATAAGTAGTTAGAATTAAGTAAGTAAAATTATATATTATAATAGATAAGTCAATATGTATATCTTTATCACTAATTAGATTAAATAAATAAAATGTTATTATAATAAATAATATAACAAATTAAAATATACCTCATAAATATGATTTACCTTATATTTGCCAAACAATATGAATTACTATAGTACCTAATAAAAAATAACAGTTACGTATGGATAAGTAATAGTTTTCTAGACAAAATTATTATAATATAGAAATTAGATAATATAATAACAAACATTATGTATATATATATTAATAATAACATATTAAATAATGATAATAATTATATTAAATAATAATAAATTAAATAATTAAATATTAAATAAATATTAATAATAATATTATAATAAATTAATATATAATTAATAGTTAATATAATATATAATATTAAATTAATATAGAATAATTATTAATAACAATACACCTTATATAAAAACTTAACTTGTATTGTAAATACTAATAAAATGATTTAAAATATTTTAGAATTACTCAAATAATATAACAAAATTAGATAGTTGAACTTATTTTTATACTTCACATATATTAGTTGAACTATAATTGCTCTGAATTTCAGATATCGCAAATTGTCCTTATGCTTTACATCCGATCCTTTCAAATTGTAGTCACTCCTATAATTTACTCACTTTATAATTCTAACTCATATATAATTATCTATACTTTTTCTTATTATAATATGTGTACTCAGAATAAATAGAAAGATATGATAGGATTTATAAACAAAACATATAACTGTAAATTATATCTCATGTGTAGTATAAGGATAAATACATGAAAAACTAATTATAATTTAGACAAATATCATAGCTATTGCATCACTTATATTATATATACACTTAAGATAAAAGTACTATATTTGAGCAAATTTTGTGTTATATCTTGATATTGGTCACTATAAGATACTTATTGTAGAGAGATAGATTTACAGAACGAGTTAGAGAATGCGACAGAAGTCTTAATGGAGGTTTTATATTGTGAGTCAGAGTGCTTCGTCATAGAAGCGTCACGCATTAAGAAAAATATCAGATCTTCTTTCGTGTGCAAATCTATATATAATATTGAATAAAATTATAATTGTGATTATTATATAGATATACGGTATGAAGTAATAATTCTAATTAGGCGAATATTATATTATATCACTTTTATTATGATCTTCTTAAGGCTACTGCCTATAAATCAAACACCTATAACTAGTGCGATGCTTACCAGTCAACTTTTTAGGGCGATATATAATTACTACGAGGTAGAAATTTAAACTATTTGATTAGATAGCTCACTTCTACCACATGACTGTTAATATACAAATTAATTTCTAGTGTATGGCAAAACTAATCGCTCTCTTCAAATAATTAACATGATTTATAACTCGACGAAAAAACACTCTACCTTCTTACATAACGAGAACAGGTTTACCATTTTGGTGCTTAGAAAGGTCAATACAGAAACTTTTGTATTTTTCACCGTCAACAAAAATGGTAACGACGTAGTGGAGGGAACTATCGAGTGACTCCCCTATTGACCTCAACTACATTACGCTCGTGAGACACTAAATGGATAATACTTTCATTTTAAGTGGGTGACTTATGAGTCGATGGGTAGGATACGAGGGTGAAGGAGGACGAAGTCTCCAATCAGCTCATTATCACTAGAGGCGTGAGAGACCATCGTACAACTTAATATCTATTTTAGGCCTCATACTTAGGGTGTAGTTGGCTTATATACCAATAAATCGACTTAATATATATATATATATATATATATATAAAATTAATATATATATATAATATATATATATATTATATATAATATATATTTATAATATTATATATATATATGGTAATATTATCGTATGTTAGATATAAGCCATAACGAGAATATAATTATGATCGATTAACCTGTTAGTGGTCTAGTGAGTTAGATTCCATGTATGACTTAAGGTATGGAGTCCTTATTTTAATCCTAAGATAGTATATAAGTATAGGTACATTAGTACCTATATTATGATGCAAACTCACGCCCGCTATGGCAAGCACCCCGATTGCGTTGCGCGTATTAATCGTTGATGAGTAAGTTAGAAGTCAAACCTATATATATTATATATATATATATATACAATATCTTATACATCTTAATATACCAATCACAATTTATTATAAGAAATGAACATTATTAGTCAAATGTTTCAAGTAATATAAGCTATCGAAATTTAATATATTCCATAAAAGATTTAAAATATGAAATTGATTTATATAATAAAAAATAGATATTTTTAATTTTAAAATTGCTTATATATTTAAAAATTCATTATTTTAAGTTCATTAGTATAAGTTATAAATGCACTACTCATATATAGGTTAAAAGTTTTGACGCCATTTGAATAAAAAGTTTTGGCACCTATTGACTACTATATATTAATATAATTAAATTACCTAAGTAATCAAGTAACTCATTACAATTTTTAGACCTATTAATATCAAGAAATGAATCAGAATGTTCCACTGCAGAAGCCGTTTGTTACGTATCCTTATTAGGTCTAAATAGACTCGATAGTACGAAATCGTTTAAATTTAGTATAATTTTTATAATTAATTTTTACTAATTTAATTTTTCATTATTATAGATTTCTGGGTTATTATATATTATATCGTGATTAGTCTTATAGGTGGTTTAATTAATTCTTACTCTACTTCCTCAGAAATACTAGACTTGAGGATCTTACCTACAATTAACTGTGTGATGGTATCCGTATCATTTATTTCCACTACCGGTCAATGTTTATTTGTGTTGTTCTAGCATTTCATTTAGTAATGCTAGAGATTGCTATGTAAACATTTAATGGTACGAATAATTAGTATTTTCATTCAATAGTAATCTAATAATGAAAAAAAAAAAATATGGTGAATAATAATAAAAAAATCTACAATTTTTTGTAGGAATAGTATACGGTAGAAAAAAAAAAAAAGAAAAAAATACATATATCAGCCTTAATTGGATAATATGTTGTCATCGTGTGATATTATATTATAAAGCAGTTGAGTTAATAAATTAAAAATGTAATAATTGTTAGTTATTTTAATTTAGTAATAATATATATTTACATTTAGAGTAATTTTTATTATTATTTATATTTATTTTATTATTTATTTTAAAAATAATTATTAATTTTATATAATTGTTTAATAAGTTAATAATATAATATATAATTTTATTATTATTTAAAATTAATCAATATTTATATTTGTTTTTGGCTATCTATATTTTTATAATTATATAATAATTTATACATAGAATAAGTTAAATCAAATTAAAATATATATATAATTAAATAAGATTTACAAAGCACAAAATACATATTTCTATTCATTAATATCTGGGATATCACCTTAAAACTCTTATATATCTTGATGTACTTCATTAATCTTTGTAAAACACAAATTATAAGTGATATAACTAAAGATCTTTATTACTTTACAAACCCAAGTAGATATATCTCTTTTATTTACTGTGTGTTAATTCTTTTGGACAATATAGGGAACACTAAAGACTTTAAACCGATTAGATGACTGTTAATTATAATGCTTGTTATCGCTTTTTCCGTCAACCGAAACACCTGCGCATTCATCTGACTATGCTAAATTAATTCCGTAATGATTCGACTGACCGAGTAAGTCACCTATTATTATTATTATTATATTATTGATTATTATTATTATTATTATTATTATTATTATTATTATATTATTATATTTATTATTATTATATTATGTATTATTATTATTATTATTATTATTATTAATTAATACTGCAATTTTAATTGATTTATTAATTATTATTATTATTATTATTATTATTATTATTATTATTATTATTATTATTATTATTATTATTATTATTATTATTATTATTATTATTTTTATTGTTATTATATTATTACTCCGCTGCAATTTTAATTTTGTACTCTGGAATTATCTACTTAATTATCTATTTATTTAATTTTTTACTTTAATTATTATTACATTACACTTTATTATATATAAATTGTTATATATTTTAATATATTATCTTTCATTATTTTCTTTTACTTATTACTTTATTATATTATTACTTTTAATATCATTATTATTCTTCAATTAGTTGTGTTTTAATTTTTTGTAAGTTTGTAAATGGACATAGACATAAACTTAGTTTTTTATTTCAACTGACTGATTATGGTGTAAATTTGGGAAATGAGGCAAAGATAATAAATTGCACTTGGGTTGCTTCAATGGTGATGATTATAATTTATGAAAAAAGTCTTTGAAAATTTAGACAAATTACGACAAATTAAAAGTAGAGTGAATTTTTGAATACAAGAATGAAAGAAATCTTCTACTTTAATATATCCTCAAATTATTTTAATGAATTCCGTTAATTCACCACCCTTCTGCGTTACAAAAGGGTAAATCTCTTGAAAATTTTCATTTCTACAAATATTTTTCATACTAAATAACTCACTTTATGTATTCAACGTTTAAAATTTCTTTAATAGAGTATACTGAAGATTCTTATTGCGGATTTACTACTAAAATACATTTATTTCATACTAAATAACTCACTTTATGTATTCAACGTTTAAAATTATTATTATTATTGTTATTGTTATTATTATTATTATTATTATTATTATTATTATTATTATTATTATTATTATTATTATTATTATTATTATTATTATTATTGTTATTGTTATTGTTATTGTTATTGTTATTATTATTATTATTATTATTATTATTATTATTATTATTATTATTATTATTATTATTATTATTATTTTATTATTGTATAATAACGTTAGTTTGTTGTGTGTGTTGTTGGTGGTGTTTATGATTATTGCATATTTCTGATTGTGCATTATTTATTGTGAGATATTTATTATTTTATATAATATTTGGGGGTTCAATATTCAAGAGACATTTCCAGACAACTTGCATGTTTGTTTATTTTTAGATATTAATTTAAACTGAATATTGCGGTAAATATTATAATATTGTTTTTAGCATCTCTCTCTTTTACTAAGTTTATAATTTCACACAGAATTCTTATTTTGTATTTGAATTTTTTCTCTTTATATTTTATTATATTCAATAGATGTCATTCAAATCTACTACCAACATTTTAATATAAAGATCTTAATTGTTATTGGTATTTTATATACTCATTGTTCGATTTAGTTAGTGACTCGTTTTTTTATTGAGGTATTAATCTTGATATATATTGTAAATATTGTGAGCTTAGTTACGTTCTTGAACTATTACTTGAGTTATTGACTCTAAGATTAGTTAATAGATGTATTATCTGATTTGTTATTTTCTTGTAATTTTAAACAATTTTTCCCTAAATCATATTAAAGTATCTAAATAATTATAATATATAATTAGTGATATAATTAGTACTTGACTATAATATACAATTTTATTTAATGAGTATTATTAATATTGAGTATTATTACACTATAGTATTTTCTTCTGCCTGACCTATTTCAGTATAAAAAGAAAGAATAAACTATTTATGGTACATATATATTACAGAAATCAGCAGTTCTGTACTTTACAATTTGTTTTAACGGCAACGTTAAGTCCCGCTCACCGAAACACCCCTTTCGCTCTTCTGTGAATCAAAGAAATAAGTAAACGATTTTCCATGTCTCAGAGTATAATATTAGTTATTTATTTTCTGTTAGATTTGACAAGAACGTTAAGTTGGAAACGTTAGAAGATATTGAAAATAAGACACTTTGTACAAAAAAGAAGAGTATGTAAATAAATGTCTATCATAAATAATTTTTCTTAAAATCTTTTTTATTTTATATAGCTTATATAATAGTAAATCAAGTGATGATGTAAGGAGAGCTAATTAAAGCAACACAACATAGTATAGGAAATATGAAGTGGTTAAAATGGACACACTGAGGTGCGACATCTCAGAGAACCTTTTTCTCTAGCTGCTCGTGTAGAGATAATTCGCAAAAAAAAGGTCTCCCTGGGGGCATATTTTAAACTCTTCATCTTGCGATCTACGTTTTAACTCGAACACATTATTGAAGGATTACTAAATACTTAAAGAGGGATGGGCTCGGTGGCTTAGAGATTTGTGTTGTAGTGAAATAAGAGTAGCGGTAATGATAAACTTATTATCTTACATCACATTAAAATATTATGAGTAGGGATTTTACTAAGGAAATAGTGTTTAATGCTCTTCACTCATTCATGAACTCGGAATGGGTATAGTATCTTTTAATAAAGGGATTCTATATTTCAACACTTTTTAAATGTGGAAAAGAGGAACTAAAAGGGTAGAGAAGTGCGTGTTAGGGGAGAAAGATGGAAGGTAAGGTTTAGAGTCAATTATAACATAATAGAATAAAGAGCAGGTGAATGTAAAATATCCTAAAGGATATGCTAGGTGGTGGCTATGGACATAGATGTATAGTCGATGTAGATAGTGTTTTGCATATTACGTTTAGAGAGAGAAGAGAAATCAGAGTGAGGAGCATTACTTATTAAAAACCTTTATTGCTCAATAGAAAATATGTTTAAGATTATAATATTCTTTAAGTAACTAGAGTATATCCTCCTCGCAGTCCGAATAAATAGAGCTAAATCTTTATAGCAAGAAATACATAACTAAACGCTCAGTAAAGACGAAAATATTAAAGTTTTGTTATCGAATTTGCATCATGAGAGTAGAAAGCATGAAGTGACAAGAAAGATAGAGAGACGTATGATGAAGGAGGAATGAGAGAGTATTGAGTAGGATGATGAGAGAAGTAAGAGTTATGTATTTAAGCCAGAAGAAAAAGAGGTGAGAGAGAGGAGAGAAGATGGGAGAGGTCGCTAGTATAATTGATTCGAGATTGACTCGTGAGTGAGTTCTCCGTAATTAATCATATTGATTTGTCAATAATTAAAACTAGCTATTTAGCTAATGTTGAATACCTCTTTGTGTAGAATAACGACTCCTTTCAATGGAGAAACAGAAAGCCATAAATTATTGCAAAATCTTTCGGAGAAACTTTTAAGGAAACACTTTACAGATTATGAATTAATGGTTGGTATTTTTTAGTTTTCTCACGCTTTAAAGTATTTTGTACTATCTATAGGTCAATAAGAAAACGACAGACGATATATGATGTCTTTAATACATCACATCTTCCTATTATTGTGTGCTTAGATATATTCACTCCTCTTAAATTTAACCTCTTTATTTATTTTTTGCTCCTTTTCCTTTGATTTATCTTAATAATAAAATACATATTATTTTTCTATTTTTGTTTAAAAAATAGAGAAAACAACAAATAAAAAAAATAATAAAAAAAAATAATTTCAGAAGGTGCTAAATCTCACATTTAAATTATGTGTTTGTTAGTACAGTTTTCTATTACACGTTTCTTGCTCTCTTTATAGTACTATTTAATATCGGTTTATTTATATTTATCGTGAGCAGCAGTTGAACTAACCCAATATATATATATTCTTTAGAGAACTAGCACTATATAAGATTACCGTTATATATATATATATATATATATAATTTGTGTGAGAGTAGATAAAGTAGGAAGCTAAAAAATATTTTTGCAGGAATATTAAAAAAAAAAGGTAACAATTTTTAAAAATACAGTTGACGTTTAAGGTGCAGATAGTAGAACATTATAGATAATTATAATATTTATAGACATTTATAATTATATAGATATATATAGTATATATATATATTATATATAATTAGTAAATATATATTATATATTAATATATATATTTTTTAAAATAAATATCTAATTGAAATGGACCATAGACTAGTAAAACTGGTTTTATCTTATTATTTATTATTTTTAATATTATTTGTATTATAATGATTTATGGTATAAGGGTTATTAATATGTAATGCTACATTTATTCCTATCCATATATATATAAAATTATACATACATATACTATGTATAGGGTAATATATATATATTTTATCTTAACTTATTCAATTTATGCATATGTATTTATTTAATTTTCTAATATTATAATATAATATTCCAAATTACAATATTTATATGTAAGATTTTTGTACTTACAAAATATAGTGAAGGAAATGTCGACTGTTCTTGAGTACTTGAAGACATTTAATAACACAATATTATAAATTATTTATATTATTTATCAAAATTTAATGCGTTGATATATATATTTTAATTGACCTCTCTGAATTTTGAGATTAATATATATATATATAAATTTTTATTCATTTTTAAAATATAACCCCGCAATATTTTAACTCATTATACTTAAAATCACTAGTAGAATATTAAAGTGAAACAATAAGAAAAGATAATCGTTTTTTAAAATTATATTGATAACGAATCACATTTGAAGTAGTCCGAATCTAAAAGACCTATATTGGTTGCAGTTTAAAAAGCTACAATATATATTATACACACTCTCAGAAAATCGAAGGGGGTTAATTTCAACAATTTCACAATATTCACATACATCATTCATGCGACGCACATGATTCGACACATCAGCTCTTATTCACACACACGAATATTAACATCAGACTTAACTACACGTACTCACACATACTGAAAAAATTGGTTATGCTTTTGAAAATACCTAATTAAAATATCGCTATAAAAAACAAAGCACACTGCAACAAACAATGCACAACATTCTCTCATATTTGTACCTAAGTCTCCACGAGAAACTAACATTAGACAAATTGTTCACCCAAAATCGAAAAACGGCACTACACATCTTCTCTTAGTAGTCTACACTCGTTATAATGACACTGTTTAACAATTTATTTTTATAATAGAATGTCAATCAAAGCGGTGTATGATTGTGAATAATTTATGATTTGTAAATCATTTTGTTTTCATAACTTTGAGATCACCAAGTGTGCTATTTTACATAGTTCCGGTGGATATGTTAACGTAATACCTCACATAATAATCATCAATATAAATACAGCCATCCTTCGAAAAGAAACACAGCTTATATCAGGACATAAACACAACAGTGGTTTTACAAACAAAACAACACCACACAATATATATATATATATATAATATTATATTTAAGTCTCTTTGTTGAACATTTATTTTTAGATAAATGATATACCACATTACTAGTACTCTGTATATCACAGTACTTATATACTGTAAACCAAAGTCAAGTTACGTAGTTGTTCATAAACATCTTTTTTTTAAGTTAACATCTCACTAGTAGTGTCCTTTTCTAGGAAGGGAACTACTCTAGGTAATTCCACCTAGGATCCGAACGAGAAATCGAACCCTGGCCCTATGCCTTGCGACTCTGTCGCTCTACTGATTATGCCACGGTAGCCGCATTGAAAGTATTTAAAATGAAATTGGGAAAGTAGAAAAAAATGTGTTGATATTTTTCTTTCAGAATATCTGAGTGAATGAGCATAATGGTTAAATCTGGGGATCAGAAAATTGACATGGGAAGGGTAGGAGTGTTTGAAGTACCAGGACTGTGGAAACAATTATAAGAATCCGGAATCTGGTTCAGATTCCAACCATTTATGAACATGCTATATTCAAACCAGACTCCGATACCGGCTTCGATTCATTAAAATTTACATATTCAATGATTCAGGACCGATTCTGATTTCCTAGTTACGATTTAGATAAATTGAATTATGCAAATTCTCCTCAAAAAAGGAGGCATACGATTAAAAAATTGTGAAGAGCAGTAGTAAATTGTAAATGAGATTCCTTCGGTCTTTGAAAAGAATGAGAGATAATATTTAGTTGAAAGTTGAAGAATATTTAGTTGAAAGTTGAAGAATATTTAGTTGAAAGTTGAAGAATATTTAGTTCAAAGTTGAACAATATTTAGGTGAAAGATGAAGAATATTTAGCTGAAAGCTGAATAATATTTAGCTGAAAGTTGAAGAATAATTATATTAATTGAAAGTTAAAGAATATTTAGTCGATAGTTGAAGAATATTTAGTTTAATGATTACCAATATTTTGTTGAAAGTTGAAGAATATTTAGTTTAATGTTTATCAATATTTTACTGAAAGTTGAAGAATATTTAGTTAAACGTTTACCAATATTTTCTTGAAAGTTGAAGAATATTTATTTACATGCATGTTCAATAATATTTTGTTGAAAGTTGAAGAATATTTGGTTGAGATGCTTTCAGTGAAGGTAAAAGGAAAAATAAGGGTAGAAGAAACAATAAAAGGTGATAAATTTTATGGTTTGTATTAACGAAGATGAAATGTTGCAGAGTAATCCTGGTTATAACTCAAGTTATTATAACTATTATTATTATAATTATTATTATTATTATTTTGTTACAAGGTTATTGTGTGTGTTAAATTGTAATTCCCTAAGCTTAAAGGAGAGAAAATAACCTCTTGGTGGCTACCCATCCTACATGAAGTTGACCTGTTCCTTAGTACCGGTTTGATGGTACGTAATTTGGCAATGTGGGAATCCTCAGTTCAACAATTATGCCAGAATGTGATGAAAATCTGCCATTACAAATTAATGCGTGAGAGTCAAGAGCCCCATGATTTTTTTTAATAAATATCTTTGCAATTAAACCTTCCTGTTCTTTGATTATTCAGGATATTTGAGAGAAGTATTATATTGAGAATTAGCAAATTGCTTGCTCAATTTTAATATATATAGCGAGCTTCATATATATCTGTCGTCGAGAAAATGAAAGAAAAACTTCAATAGAAATCTTCAATAATCTTAGCTAATTTGTTAGGAAATCGTATTTGACAAGTACTCAAAACACCTTTCTGACAAGTATGAATAAATTGATGAATTGTCGAAATAATTGGATGCGAAAAGATTATTTTATTGGCATTGCAAGATAGTGAGTGGAACTGATGATAGTAGAGAAAACAGGAATTTATTAATTGGAGATGTTGATGCACACCACACATCTTATAAATTACACTATGTCTCCTTTCACTCACCAAAATTTTGACGTTCTAATATATATATATATATATATATATATATATATATATTATATACTCTTAAGAGATATTTATATATATATTATAGTATATATTCGATATTATATATATATAGGTGAAATATATATATATATATAATATATATGATAAATATAATATTATATACATATATATATATATATATATTATATATATTATATATATATATATATATATAGATATAATTATATATATATTATATATATATTTAATATATATATATATATATATATTATATATATTATATATATTATATATATATATATATATATATCAATATTTATATTGTATATTACTATATATATATATATTTATATATATATATATATATATTATAATATATATACTATATAATATATATTATATAATATTATATATATATATATATATATATTAGTGATGGGATCGCATTAATCGAATCGAATCGGAATCGGAGGATCGCTGTTTTTCAAGGAATCGGAATCGGAAATCGGAATTGGCAAATCTGTACCGATTCGTTTGACCGATTCTTTGTAAACAATCTGAAAATATTTTTTTATTCGATCTTTATATTTCAAAGACAATATTTCAAGTCTGCCGTATTGATTTTTGATTTCAGTTCTTCCTTAATTCTATTTAATTAAAGAAAATGATTGAGCGGCGCATCTTTACGTAAAGCCTAAGCTATCATGTTAGGATTTTCAGAGTTATGGTGAGGCAGACATTTGGAAATGTTTCGTTAGTCATGTTATGTAATATGTTTTTGATAATTATATCCCGTGAACTCTTAAAGTGAGCAGTGAAATATATTTGCCTTGTAGGTTTGTAATAATTGGAGCTATTGAATATAAATGCTTTCCTCCTTCGAGTTTCACCTTTTTCACGTATCTCACACCAGCATCTAATATAAAGTGTTGTCCTTCAGAAATGTTATGGAAGCAATTCCATATTCTGCTAATACAAATTCATGTTATAGTAAGGGATAACGCACCTAATCTGGCTGCAGGAGTTTACATAAGCAGGTTCTAGGAATTACCTGCTTTTTCACTTTTTGACAACTAGTTCTCAATGAATGCTATATTTTGAACAAAGAGACGTGAAAAAAATTTATCCATATGCAAACAAATCGTAGGTCCTTTTAATCACTCGCCTCAAGCTTTTGCCAAGTATGAAGAATATTAAACTAGATTACTTTACCACATGCACAGATATGATTCAGGATGTCCAAACCAAATTAATAGCCAGTAATCATATGATTTCAAAATTTTTTGAACAAAACACGGCTCTCATTTCATATTGCAGTGATCATTCAAACCTGCATGCTTAGAAACACCGGAAAGTTCTCTATTATTTTGCTGAAACATACTTAAAAATTAAATATAATGAATAAAATTTTATTGCAGCCACAAGGAAATCAATGGCATCGTCAATAATCCCAAATATTTAAAGTGATTTGCAGTTTTTTTGAAAAGAGTCCGAAAAAAGGACTATTTGAGGGACTTGGGTCTACAGTACCAGCATGGAAAAATTCAGTAAAAAATAATAGATTTAGCATTTACTTTACTGATTAAGAAACTTGTGCTTGCTACCCTATCTTGGTCCACGCTTTAAACTACATTCCTTGAGGAAATGAATATAACAATAAAAAAGTGCAAGATATTCTTAAGCAATGGATGTGCGAAGATATATGTTATATAAAGGAAAGGAAAACAATTTCCACTACTTTAAACCAATCTTCAGATTCTTTTCATTTATCAAACAGAATAGGCCGACAAAAGGTGATACTTAAGATAATATTTTAACCTTCAGTTATGACAAGCTGTTTTTTCGGAAAATTTAAAGAGAAAAAGACCCTTTAAAAACAGCAAAGAAACTCATTCCTAAGGAAGAAAGACACATATTTTGAAAAAAAAATTGAAATGTTATAGAAAAGTAGAAAATCAGCCAAATAAAAATATGAAACTTTTAAAAAATTTCAGAAAGTCCTTACAATGGTGGTCAATCGAATAAAGATACCTTTCAGCATTTGGGTGTCCTTGCTAGAAAATATTTGGCTCTCCCCCTTTTCCATGGCAAGTGAAAGACTCTTCAGAATTGAAGGATCAATTTATTTCTCCTAAAAAAATCGGATGAACTCAGAAACGGGAAAAAATTGTTTAATGTTTTTGCACTACATAAAATTTAGAGTCATGCTTTTGACTGATAAATAATCAATGATAATTGTTTGCTTCAAAAATCTTACTTTTGTAAATTAAAAAAGGAATTTTTTTTTAACAAAAAATGAACAAAATTGTTTCATTTATTGTAAGATTGTTTAATATATTGCATTATTTTCCAATGGTTAAATAGACTAAAAGGGTAATTAACTATTATTTCTTTAGCTATAAAGATGAATAATAAGAAGAATCTATGACATTAATTTTTAAGGTTTTAAATATCTAAAAATAGTTGATTTAGCAAAATTTAAGCATATAATATATATATATAATATATTTATACTATATATATATATATTATATATATATATACTATATATATATCATATAAATAAAAAAATAGTAAAATATCGGAATTGCAATCTTGAATCGGAATCGGAATCGGCAATTTTGACTGGTATCGGTATCGGAATCGGCATCGGCTGAAAATTTGGAATCGTCCCATCACTAATATATATATTATAGTCCATCCATTATTTATATATTCTTTTATTAAAGATATCTATTATATATTATGCGCATTTATCTCTAATATATATTAATATATTTAGTATTAGTATTAATTGAATGCCAAACTATTTTTAATAAAAATACATCACAATAAATGTTTTTATATTTCAATTTATATATTTTTATTTATTTATTTTATTTATTTTTTTATTTTTTGCTAAATTTCTAAATTTCCTGAAAATTCTACAAATTATTTCGTGAATAAAAATTTCAAATATCATGTTAATCGTATTTTGAATTCAGTTAAATTATTTCGTGAATAAAATATCAAATATTATCATTTTAATCGTATTTTGAGTTCAGTTGTAGCACGCCTTTGACTTTCTGCAATTCATTTATTTTAGATCACACAGACTTACACACCTATACCTACACACACACACACACAATCGTATCAGCAACCACCATGCTACCAATGCATGGCAGGGTGGGGTACGTGGTCCCCCACTGTGGGGACCGTATCCCCCTACTCCCTCTCACGCTAATAAGCAACGTCACTTCGAAAATAAGTCAACGCCATTGCAGTTTTAAATAACAGCTGAAGCTGCGTTCAAACATTATAACCATAGATTACTAATATATATTATTGCAATGTTAAAACTATTTGAATTGGTATTAATCTCCTCTCTCTCTCTCTCTCTCTCTCTCTCTCTCTCTCTCTCTCTCTCTCTCTCTCTCTCTCTCTCTCTCTCTCTCTCTCTCTCTCTCTCTCTCTCTCTCTCTCTCTCGAATTGTGTTAGATTGTATACGTGTGGGGCCGGTGTTTTTATTATGTATTTGCAATATATATATATATATATATATATATATATATATATATATATATATATATATATATATATATTATATATTTATTTTTTTTATTATATATATATATATATATATATGGTCATTTTCGGATTTTTAATTTAAATATTTAACAATAAACTGGAAACTGGTGACGTAGGGCTAAACATTTACTACACTTTCATAATTCCTAACCTTGGTTTATTTCAATCGAATTACACCGAATAGAATATTAATTAAAGATGATTTTATGTCTGATTTTAATTCTCTCAAGCAGAAATGTTTTATTTTCAAATTCTGTTAAATATACTTTCCGAATAAACTGTCAAGAAACTTTTATCCTGTCATGACCCAATAACATCCATCTCGTCATTAATATTTTATGTTATATCAAGCGAAGAATGAAAGAATGATGTGGACTTTAAGAATAAAATTAAATCGTTTGACTAATTCCTTAAAGTTAATATCTGAATAAAGTTCAATATTCGCTTCTGCATCCAGATCCGCATATATACATAAAAACGGAGGAGAATCGTAGGTATTTCCATGGGTAGATACACCCTATCTGTATCTATACCTGGAAAATTGAAAAATGACGTCCGATGTACATTAACATACAAGCAAACGTTAATAGTACTAAAATTTGAATGATTCTGGAGGACTTTTAAGAGGGTTAAATCTTTTGAAGTGGAGAAAAGTGTCTCAAAATTTTACAAATTTTTTTCGGGTAGGTTTCACACACAATATTCCTCAAATAAATCAATAATATATATATATATATATATATATATATATATATATATATATTTATATATATATCTATATTTAATATAAATATATATAATATATATATATTATATATATATATATTATATATAGGGTGGGATGTTTAAACGCATTTGGTTTAACCAATGGTTTAAACCACATAAAAACCAATGGTTTAAAACATAAAAAAACCAATGCATAAAATATTTAAAAAATGTTATTTTATTAAGGTTTTCTTAGCATGTTTGATATGGTTTTCTCAATTTTTCAATCGAAGAGTAACTGAAAGGCAATAAAAAAATTTTCTGCTGATTTTATATTATTGTGAGAATTATATATATATTATAATATATATATTAATATATATATTATATATTTATATTTTATATATATATATTATATTATATATATATATATATATATTTATATATATATATATATTTGTAATTTAACGTTTAAAACATGATTCTTGTTTCGAGCTCTTGAGGATTTCATTTTTTACCCGATGGCACATTTCAAAAGATTATAATAAAATTCATTTGTGGGGTGTGTGGCCACAGCATCAACCAAGCTAGGAGGCAATGGCTGTAAACTAAGTGATGATGTTTTTATTTGGAAAAATATGAATATGGAAGCTAGAACGGCTTAAAATCCACACTCAACAGACAAGATTTAAGCAAAAGTAAAAAGGAGGTATCATAAGGCAGTAACAGAAGCTCACTTTATTGGGCGTATATTTTTAAACCCAGATATCCAGACCACACAGTATCCAGAGGATGAGCATTCCAAAAGCATGGAATTTATGGAATTAATTAGAGCAAATCTCCTCCATTTAATAAAAGTTACCTATTTGATAGTCTCTGTTTTCAGCAGTGACTCCTTCATCTTGGTACAGATCTCTCAAGGAAAAATTAGATGAGAAGGTCATATATAAAATTAATAGCATATTGTCAGCACTTCATCAACTGCTAATGTTGAAGGGTATTTCAACTTTTTACTTGGTGCACAGCAACATGAAGAAATAGGTTGGGGAACAGCTAAAGGGGAAATTAGTTTTTTTGTGCTAAAATTCTTATGATAATTTCAGTTTCGACTTTAATGATCGAATTCTCTCTCTCTCTCTCTTCTCTCCCCTCTCTCTCTCTCTCTCTCTCTCTCTATATATATATATATATATATATGTATATATATATATATATACTATATATATATATTATATATATATATTTTATATATTATTATATATATATGATATAATATATATATATATATATATGATTCTAGTATTCAAATATTAAAGGTAATTAAGAATTCATTTGTATATCGTTATAGGTTAATTTGAATAAACTTTTTTTTTTTTTTTTTTTTTTTTTTTTTTTTTTTTTTTTTTTTTGGTAATAATTTGACATTATTATTACGAAACACAATTCTATTTTTATAATATACCCTCTTATTTTTTACTTTATGAGTTTATGTAAAACTCAAAAACTAATAATAATTTTATACCAGTTTACAGTTATCAAGAAAATTTGATAATTTAAGAATCTCAAAGAAATTTATTAAGTGAATTTTTAAAATATGTGTTAGCACATGTGTAATTACAGTTTCCAGTAGTGATTTTTGCCTTAAAATATATTAAAACCAATAAAAACCACATTAAAACCATTAAAAAAGCATAAAAACAAAAAACAACTTGGTTTATTTGGTTTATTTTAAAAAACCAATGGTTTTTTTTTAAAAAACATGTTTTTTTTCCAACCCTATTATATTATATGATTATATATATATATTATATATATATTATATATATATATATATATTATATTATATATATTATATATATATATATATATATATATTATATAATATATACAGGCGATGGGCATAGATACAAAAATTTGCTTAAGCGATACCGATACATTGATACACAAAAATTTACTTTAGCGATACCGATACACCGATTACTTGCTTACCTTCTTTGGCGATACCGATAACGATACATGTATCGCCGATACATGTATCTAGATACTTTAAAACTAGAGATTATAAATTATATATATATATATATATAATAATATATATATATATTATATATATATATATATATATATATTATATATATAATATATATATATATATATATATATAATATATATATATTATATATAATTATATATATATATATATATTTATATATATATATAATATAAGCTCTACAATTGTAAGAATATGATGAGATACTAAAAAGATTAGGAAACCTGAATTTTTCTCATACACTGAATTTCTTTTAAAAATATCAAACTGCTAAACATTTCATCTGACAGTCTGTCTTTTAGGAGAATGAATATAACCTACCAAACTGAAGAGTTTTTCTACTGATGCTGATGATGATAGTGGGGTGCTGTATTTAAAAAATAAAAAACTCCAAAACACCAGGAAAATGACGTAGAGATTCCAGTAAACACTTTTATTCGGCAAAAAATTTGAGAAACCTCCATATCCATCGAATCTTCGCTTGTAGTCGTGGTAATCGCAGTTGAATATTTCAAAATCAAAAAAGTCATCGGCAATACTTTCAGAAACTGCATAATCAGTTATGCTATTTGGGCTATCTTTTTGGAGGGCCTTTATAGAAATCACCAGCATTTCTTGGACTCCTTTCGTCATTGCAGTAGTTTTGATGTCACTGTTAATCGAATTGATAGCCACTTTAACTTTAATCTTGGATTTGACACAGAAGATAATATTGCTAGTTTAGTTTTATGGCATATATCCAGATTGAGAAACTTCTGAAACCTATTTGAAAAACCCTTTGAAATGGATCAGAAGTGGCTGACAATACTGAAGGGGCTCATTATTAAGACGATTAATTTTTTTTAATCAACTGCTAGAAGAGTAATTGGCAGCAAAGCTCAATAGAAACAATCGAGTTCAAATTATATATATATATATATATATATATATATATATATATATATATATTATTTATATATTATATATATATATATATTATGTATATATATATATATATATATATATATATAATAATATATATATATATATAAATATATATTATATATATCTGTTATATATATATTTATATTATATTATTATATATATATAATTATTATATTATTATAATATATTTATAATATAATATAATAAAAAATAATATAATATTATATAATATATATATATATATATATATATAATTTACAACTTACACAGCTCCGCGGGAAAGGATCAAGACCCTGGTCAAAGGGCCATGAGCTCTTTCTCCTCTTCCCTCTATCCTCCAGGAACTCTCTCTTCCTTCTCCAGCATCAGATAGCAATTCCATGTCTTCTCATGGTCCTCACCTACTGTCTCCACTCCATCTTCCTCATGGCCACTCTCTCCTCCTGCATCTCTCCCTTTCCCCACCATCTCAGTCTGGCTGGTCCTTCATATCTTTTTAATATAGACCTTTACTCCACCTCCTCCTTTTTTTTAAATTTCCTTTGTCTGTTCTCCTCTAGTCTTTCCCACTATCCACTCTTAAAACCTACCTCTCTGCCGACTGTATTCTACTATCCTCTCTTGGGGTCGTACTCCATGTCTCTGCCCCATATATGTAGAATCGGTTTTAACATCTCGTCGAATATCACCCTTTTTACCTCCATATCATTTTGTTATCTTTCCATAGTATTGGGGTACCTGCTTTACCCTACCCATACTGACTATCTACTTGTTATCTCCTGTACATTTCCTCCTCCTCTTCAAATACTCCACTCAAGTATTTGCATTTCTCTCCACCATCTATGTCTCAGTCCCTTCCACATCTACTCTCAGCTCTCCCTTACTCCACCATGATCTCAGTCTTTTATGTGTTAACAGTCAGACCGGCCTCTCTAAGCCTTTTAGCAAAAACATGTTTTACACCTCTCTAAGCTATCTTTTTTTTTTTTTCCCCCCCCCCCTCCCCTTTTTTTGGCTTCCAGCAACTGCGCAAGTCATCTGCGGATGCCAGAATACAGTCTGCTAATCGTCCTATATCCCTCCTCTTCACTCTTTCACTACCATCCAGTATGCTACAACAAAAATTTTTGACAACAACGCCTTCCTTGTTTGACCTCCAGTTCTCACCTGAAAACCAATTCCTTATTCTCATTTCTGATCTATCACATTCATTTATTACTTCTTAATAAAACTCTCGGGGCTTCCTCTCAACTTTTTATCCATTGCATATTCTCTCTCTAGCACTCTCCATAGTCCCTTCCTAGGCACTAAATCAAAAGCTTTTCTTAGAACTATGAAAGCTAACATATGCTCTTTTATTATATTCCCATACCTTTTTTAACGTAATTCTCAAGAACAAGAGATCCGTCGTGCTTCTATTCTTTCTATATCCGTGCTGCTTTTCTCCCAGTCTGGGCTCTACTACATTCTCAGTGTTTTCTCTATTTGTATTCTCTTTATGCCAAGTGTTCAACAAGAATGTTACCCTGTAGTTGTTACACTCCCCTGTATATTTTTTTCCCTTATTCTATTGGATATGACATTGACTTTCCCACCGTCTGGTATTGCTCTCTTGTTCCAACACCTCCTTACAATTTCAGAATTCTTTCATTTTCTCTCCTCCTCTTTTGTTAGTTCTAATGGGTATCCATCTTCCGAATCTTCATTGTTCTCAAAGTCACCTCCAACTCCTCCATAGCGTGATCTCCTCCCCTTCTTCATCCTCCCCTCTTTCAACTATCTCTTCTCCTCCCATACCCCACCTGCTCATTCCCATTTAACAGTTCTTTGAAGTATTCCGTTTATCTCCTGTTTGTCTGTTGATCTCACCAAAAATTCACCTTGCTTATCCTTGATATTGCACACTTTCCTCTTTGATCCTCTATACGTTTTGTCAGTCTAAAAATCCTCTTCCTTTTTTGCCCTCACATTTTTCATAATTCCTTCAAACTCTCTCTTTGCCTTGCTTTTTCTTTTACTCTTCTTTTCACTCTCTCTGTTTCATTTCTTACCTCCATATACTGGGCCCTTGTCTGTTTAGTTCTATTTTTCAACCACCTTCTCATCCATACTGCTTTTCCTCTTTCTTGCCTCCTTCACTTCTTCAGTCCACCTCATCTGTCTTCTCCTCGTTCCTAATACCCATCCTTTACCCAGGGTCTTCTCTGCTGCCCTTTTTACTTTTCTTGTTTCTCCCCCTATCTCTCCGACTCCTTCTAATTGTTCTAGATTCTGACTTATTATTTTATATTCCCTTTTCTTATCACACTCCTTCAGTGACTCCACTTTAAATACATCTTCTTTTTTCTTTGATTCTGCAACTTGGGTCTGTCTTCACCTTCAGAGTCCGTCAGCCAATAACAATCTATGATCCCGATATATATTGCTACCCAGTATCACTTTCATTTCCTTGTTAGCCACTATCAGACGATATTTTATAGTCTATAATAAATCTCTGATCGAAATTCTCTTGTGATATTGTTCATCTATATCTTGTGAACCAATGTGAGGTCCTCTTTTGGAAAAAACCATTCATGATCTTCATTCCCTTCCTTAAACAGAAATCTCTTCTCCTCCCCACTCTTGCATTGAAATCTACAATATATATATATATATATATATATATATTATATATCTATATATATCTATATATATTATATATTATATCTATATATATATATATATATATAATATTATTATATATAATATATATATATATAGTATATAAGTTTGATTTTTTTTGAAAATGTATCGAGTATCGATTATCGATTTTTTTCCGATACATCTATAGAAAAAGCATAAAGCGATACCGATACTCGATACATTTAGGAATTGTCTAAGCGATACCGATAATCGATACAAATGTATCGATCGATACGTATCGCCGATGCATGTATCTTGATACTGCCCATCACTGGTATATATATATATATGATATATATATTATATATATATTATATAGTATATATATATATATATATATATTATATATATATATATATTAAGTATTATATAATATATATATATATATATATATATTAATATTATCCATAAAAAATCACAAAGAAAATAAACAAGGGTGTTCACCGCAAGCCTTTCGTGTAATTTTTCTTTCACATTTTCAATGTTCAATTGAAAATGTGTAGAAAAATACACGAAAGTGCTTGTTAACACCCTTTTTTCATTTTCCTTGTGATTTTTTATGCAAAGTGTAATTTCTCGTGAATAGAGCATAGATTTTAAAAAACATATATATATTAATATTATATATATATATATATAATATATATGATATATATTATATATATTATATATATATATATATTATATATATATATATATATATATATATATATAATCTTTTCAAGTTAAGCATATTTAGATATCCTATACAAATGAAAATAAACTTAGAGAAAAAAAAGGAATTGATATTAGTTCTTAATAGCCGCATCGGATCCAACTGCTGACCAATTGCTTCAATTTATTTAAAAGTTGTCCTCTCCAAAGTAACTGTCCTCCCTAGATAAGCTCCTCATTAATATGCGCGTAAGTATTGACCATTCTAGCAATTAGTTACTGAAGTGTCTTTCGGCGATAAGTGCAAACCGAGTTTTTAAAAAGTTCACCCCCCCCCCCAAAAAGAAAAGGAAATCTGGAGGAATAAGAGCAATATGATCAAGTTGGGAATCGAAGGAACACGTCGTCCAGTTTTCATCCAACCAGTTCCGGGCAACGATACTGAGATGGGGGGTTGCGTTATGTTATGTCGAATTTACATTTCATCAATGTTTGATTATTTAATTACATTTTAAAGAAATTTGCATTACACCTATGTAGTTCTCACCTATTACTGTTTCTTGAAAGGAGAATGGATCTACTAGCACAAAATGTAATCTAAACATTTATAATGTGGTGGTAACATTTATTTCACTATAATCTAATTGTGGTTCACACGTGCTGAGCAAACAGTATTGTCGATTGACATGACCATTCAACTTTTAAAGTTGCATCGTCACTCAAAAAAAAAAATATTTTTTGAAAGGAAACAACATCAGCACAATTTTGCCTAAATATTTTATAAAACTCAATCGCTCATATCGTTCATTAGATGAGGTTGTTTTTTTTAATGGTCTTGACAGGTCTTCAAGTGAGTCAGTATCTTGAAAACTTCTAATAATGTCGGTAACCCTACCTCAATGGTCTTGACAGGTCTTCAAGTGAGTCAGTATCTTGAAAACTTCTAATAATGTCGGTAACCCTACCTCACTTTATTGAGAGGTTGAAGAGCTTTGTTAACAACTCTACAAATCCCATTTTTATTATCAGTTTTGCAAAATGGCTTCACAATAAACACGCTCTATTTGTTTTGTGGATACTCTTGCTTAGGGTTCATGGTTGCCTGAAGGTTGGTTATTTGCTTGTATGGAGTGATGCCATATGCCCCTCGTTGGCGAATCGCTCTTAAAAAAAGCGGAGGCTATCCATTGTCTTATAACCTTGTTGTTTAATTGTAATTTAAAATGAAAAGAAACATAATTATTTAACAATAGTTTTAACTTTTTAAATATAGTATATTATATATATTATATAAATATTATATAATATATATAATAATAAGTATAATATATAATAATATAAATAATGTTATATATAATATAATATATATATATATTACAGATCGTCACCACTCACCTTTAAGGATGGGAAGATAATGAATAGTATATATATAATATTTAGTAGGAATTATATATCTTATATATAAATTATATATATTATATATTATTATATATAATATATTAATAATATATATTATATATTATATTAATTAAAATATATTAATATTATTAAATTATATATAATTATATATATTATATATTATATATAATATTAATAATATATATATATATATATAATATATATATATATATATATATATATAATATACTGTATATAATATAATTATATATATATATATATATAATATAATATATATATATATTATATATATTATATATATATATATATATATAGATATATAAATATAAATATATATTATTATATATATATATATACTTATATATATATATAATATATATATATATATATACTGTATATATATATTAATATATTAATAATATATATATATTATATATATATAATATATTAATAAATATATATATAATTAATATTAATATTATTAATATATATAATAATATATATATATATATATATATATAATATTTAAATTAATTATATATGATAGTTATTCATTCACTAATTATTAATTTATAAATGGTCTATAAAACACCTCACAGGAAGACCACCTGATATCTAGGATTAGAAATGGTGCTAAAAAATGTATCAAATGTGCACCTGCTGGAAAGCTCCTTTACAATTCGCTAAAAAAAAAAGATCCAAATGAAAGCGAACGAGCGAACAAATACAGACAAAGCACAAAGGTTCGCATTAGATTTTATTTTGTTTTGTGAAGTAATGCGCATCGTCTGTTCACCGCCGTCTCTCTTCCTGAAAGCGTATTTATATCCGATGTACCAAAATTAATTAAAGAAATTAAAATTGTTAAAAAGAAAGTGTTTTTTTTTTTTTTTTTTTTTTTTGTCTTTTATTTCCCATTGGACTCAAGAAATTTAGAAAACGAAAAGGTTTGTAAAAACGGATATGTTTTGCTGAGTGTAAAGTGTTGTAACCAAAGCAAAGTCTCAAAAAGGATTTTGAACCTTCACACAATTCTGAATAATTCTCCGACAATTATTTAAACCCTTTTTTCATTTAAGCTTTCGACTCTTGAAAAGTAAGTTCAAAATATTTACTCTCTATTTCCTAAAAATATATGACACAATTGTCTTTCACTTAAAGTATTTATATATAGTAAAGATTGTAAAATATATATATATTATATAAATATACTATAAATAATATAATATATCATAATTCATGGGCAAAGGCCAGGTCTACCAGATTAGAGTTGAGGGAAGTTTCCAAGTCAGGAGCAATTTAAAGGCCGACATGCCCATACACGGGCGAAAATAATAAAAGGAGTGTGATCAAAGTAGTTGGAAAATAATAAGGAGCGTTCCAGATTCTATTCATGCAGGTACATGTAAGATTGAGCCATAGCTGTTTAAGTCTGAGGTCGGGTGTTTGGATAAAGCACGAGACTGTGCAGAAAGGCAAGTCCCACGAGGCCTTCTCATTGGAGGGGGTATACAACTCGAGAGTTCTCAAGAGCAGTGTTCAGTATATTAATAGCGATATAATAAGGAGAGCTGAGTCATCTGCTCTCTAATGCGAATTATCCTTCGACACAGCGTCATTCATTCTCTATTTGACTCAGACGTACCTCATCTGGAGAGAGAGAGAAGAGAGAGAAGAAGAGGAAGAGGGAGAGAGAGAAGAGAGAAAGAGCGAGAGACTTGAACTTTGAGTCATAGTTTCGTGTTCAGAGAAGAAGAGATCGAGAGCTGCAAAGATGACGGCTGAGGTTAGAAGGGACGGTAGAGGTGGTTACATAAGGCTTCTCTATCCCTCAATTTCTATAAAGTCTCCACAAATAGGGACTTCTCGAGTCTTGTCTCAGCCGTTAAGAAGGATGTCTTGTTGTTGAGTGCGATGCTACCACATGAATGTGTGTCCTGACGATATTTAACAATTTTACTAGGGTATTGGCCGACCTAATCCCATAACTTTTCATGCCATGATAATCACAACCTCCTTTGGCATGACCTATATCCCAACCTTCTTTAGCATGACCTAATCCCAACCTCCTTTAGCATGACCTAATCCCAACCTCCTAACATGAACTATTCAATAACATTTATAATTATCAATATATTCAAACTACTTTAGCATGACCTAATCCTAATATATATATAGTGTTATAATATAATATCATATATAATATTATATATCGATACTCCGATAACTATTCTATATTTATTATTATTAAAAAAACACACTCAGAAAGAAACTATATACACTAACATTCCACTTAACATTCCAATTCTATCTTACCATTTTTAAATAAATAATTTCAAAATCCCTGGATACGAATTTTCGTCCCCTTTGTCAATTGTCAAACTATCTAAGGTTTAGCCTGTAAATATAGGTTCTTGTATTGAATAAGTCTAAGTTTTAATAAGAGAAATGTCCAAGGAGTATTGAGATTTCTCCCTTTGAATTCGAATATTAAAAAGCGTATCAGATGTATAAAATCTGTTCCTGACTTTCGCCCAATCTCGTATATATAATACTTTATAAAATAATATAATTAACTTATATAATATAATAATATAATATTATATATATATATATATATATATATATAATATATAATATATATATATAATAACAGGCGTATCCAGAAATTTTTTCGGGGGCCAAACCAAAATTTCTTAATTATATTATTATATATATTAGTATAATATATATATATACTATATGATTATTATCATTATTATTAATATAATCTATTACAGTATATATATATGATATATATTATATATATATTATATATATAATATTGTTCATTCACTCTTTCTGTGATATTACAGATTTAATCATTTTAACAGAGATTTCAATTTGAAATCCTACATAAAATTTTAGAAAAAAAAAAATATCCTGTTACCTGAGAGTGACTAAACAACATCCTTAGATAACATCCTTCACATCCTATCTTAATAGCATCTTTATTGTAGAGGAGGAAGTACCAATAAGTCTTTCTTCCCAAAAAGGTGTCTCTCTTTTATTACTTTCAACAGAATTCTTTAATGTTGAAAAGCTTCTTCTAGACTGAAAGGGCATTTAAAAACGCCGGAAAATTCCAGTAGCAAAAGATGTAAATATTGAAATGTGACTGCGAAACAAGAAACTATCCATCTATTGCTTTGGGCGACCTGTTGCTGTGTGCCACTTTATCACCTTCCACATATCCTTTTTCTGCTGCTTACGTATATCTTCAATTTGATCTGTCGAGATCTCTTGTTAATATAAAATAATTACACAATCTTTATCTTTTAATATTGCACATGTACACCCGTTTCGTTTGACAAATCTCAAGAGGGAAAATTTAAAAACCTCTCTTCTAATGCTGATATTAAATCATCCGAAAATGTAAAGAAGATGGGGGTCCGTCTCAACCTTCGATAAGAAGTCTGGTTGTCAAAGAAGTCTTCTAGGAAATGTTTTCGTTCTAAGTTATATTTGAGGAAATTTCTCTGATATCTATCAATCTTACAAAATCCCTCTTACTTCATGCAAAATCGAAGTACTCAGTTTCAGCGACATTCACTGCGCCTTTACACCAATTCTTCAAAAATCACCTGAAATTTTAAGTTGCATTTTCTCTGATGGTTTTCAAAGTTTAGTTTAACATGACTACGAGATTGTGCCTCTCGACAAGCGAAAGAATTATATAAAATAATAACTTCTGCACTTTATAGTATTAACGGATATTGATAACTAAAAATTTTAGTCTAAAAATCGGGGCCATCTGCCCCCGCCCCCCTCCAGAAGAACTAACTGATATTATTTTACTCCTTAATATATATTTAAAAGAAATTTATGTATATTATATTTCTTAATATACTATACTAGTAATTCCCCTACTACTTATACATATAAATATATATAATATATATAATATATATTTTAATATATATATAATATATATATTATTAATTATTATATATAATATATATATATTATATATATATATATATATATATTTATATAATATAATATATTATATGTATACAAATATATATATAATTTAATATATATATAAAACTCATATAACAACGGTCGTTAAGGTGACCAAAGAATACCAGAAATTTTGTTCAGGTAGTGGAAATTTTTTCTTCCGCGCAGTCCCTTCAACAATATAAAGGTATATATTATCCGCTCCTTACGGTAGTACCGTTTTGCTACACCATTGGGCTCCGGTTTAACCCTTCCTATGAATGAGGTTAGAAAACAAACTAAAATATAAAAACAAAAACTGGTTCACCCAACTTATCAAATGCTACCTCTGTAACCCATTCCTGCTACGGAGCCGTATGGCTATATCTCCTTATCTAATAATGCTATCCTACAAGGGGACGGTGCTCAGGGAATCGACTCTCTCGTATCAATCACCCTTGCGACGCCCTGCGTTGGCAAAGGGTGCATGAACACAAATATTGCTTAATATTGAAACTCCAGATTTACCTTAATTGTGGTGCCTACTTCTCTCCAACACTTCTCTTTGTGGAACTACTTTTATCATTTGTCTCTCCTGCGGGTATTTTACCTCATCTTTTAAAGCCCACGTTGCGCCCAACCTAAGAGTCTGCGTTAGGCTTCGGGCTTTCGCGACTCTTAGTTTATTTTTTGCTTCCTGGAAAAAGGGCTTGCCCGGGTTTTGAGTAATAAAGGAAATTTATATATATATAATATATACTAGGTACTATATATATATATATATATATATATAATATATATAAGGATATATATATATTATATTAATTATATATATATTCAGAAATAAGTAAGGTAAATATAATATAAATTTGACTAGCATACATACATGCATGTTTATTGTGATGCTTTAATCTTCTATTTTTGCTATGGGATCTATACATTATACGATTTTAAACATTAAATAATTAAGCGCGGACTGTCTACGCACCTTCCGTTAACACGGGACATATGGGGAGAAATAAGTTTTTTAAAAAGAATTAATGTAGGCGATCCTTTTAAATTGAAAAAAAAAAAAACAATCAAAGAAAACACTAACTTTAATTAATTTGCAATTACTTTTTTTCAGGTTATCAATTATTTGTAAAGAAGAGAAAGTTTAAAGTAATATATAGATTAGATCTTTTTTTATATATTATCATATATATATAAACTTTATATACTCATATATAATATATATAAATATATTATATATATATATATATTTAGTATATCTTAAGCTAATAATATATAATACGGATGATATTAGATTTTGTTGGGTGGCGACATTTCCTGAAAGAGTAGTTCGCAAAGGATGGTCAGTACGCGATTTGCGCGTGTGTGCCAAAAGGAGGGTGTTATTGAAAGTATACTAGATAATGAATTGATGATTATGTTTGAGTCCATGCTAGTCCTCACCAATATAACCAAAACTCCCTATTCTTAGAATAAGTAGAGTGTATGTTTTGTAGCTGAACTGCGAATCCTCCACTCACGAACCCATATTACTCTTACTATTGCCATCTGAACACATTGTTATTATCCAGGACCATATTTCACTACTTATACATTAATTAACCACAGTAAAAACATACCTCAGTAGATAAAACCCTAGAGAAGCTCTAATAACTTAGTCCCTTATCATAGTCCTCCAAATTTTAATACTCCCGCCCTCCTCCTACTGATCCGCACAAACTTCAACATACCACTTCTGCATCATCCGTTCCCTATTTCATCAACATAATCCTAAATATTTATAAATACTACCCTACTTTGTTCCGATATTGCTCTATACCTATCCCAAAAGACTTTCTACCACCAACCGGACTTCCTCATCTTGAGACACCTCTGCCCTGTGAATCTATGTCGTAGTCTAGATGTGGTGAGCAACTAGAACAAGTGTTAGAGTGTAAATTTTAGATATATGATTGGATGCGAATAAGGAACGGATTGACCAGATGTTCATTGGCGAAAGTATTATATGGTATGTAATAGCGATCTCACTAATGACTTCTGCTTTGAGATGATCAAGGGACTAAGTCTGAAATCGCTAAGGGGTATTTACATGATAGCATTGTTTACCTGTTTAATGTATGTAGTGAAACTATGTCTGGAAAAAAACAATGGTTCGAGACGGACAATTTAGGCGTGTTTGGAGTCGAGGAATTGATTGAAACTGAGGATAAACGCATCAGAGAGTGTGTTGATGAAAGAGTAAATGAGGAAGATATAACGATTGAAGGTATCGTTTGAGATGGTTTGGTCATGTTGAGAGAAAGGATGGAGATAGTCGGTTGGTTATAGCGTAGCTGATATCGTGGTTGAGTGCTGCTGGAACTACCGACTTAACATTAGCTCGATGATCGTAAAGATCAATGCACCCTCGGAGAGTTGATAATTGCGGTCTGCTGCAGCACTCGAGAATAAAAGGTTCAAGTAGGAGTGAATGGTGGGTTTTGTTTGCAGTATGATGTCCTACCTGGCCAAAGATGACCCTAATTAAACTGAGATCCATAGTGAGTCCGGTTCGCGGTCCCGTTTGAACTGTAGGAGTGGGGATTTACAGACATGGACACGGGGTTATTCGCACTAAAGTAATAACAGGGGCGGTAAGCGAGGCTTTCTTTTCGAGTGGTTGTCTATTTCTTTGACTCTGTCTGCTCCGGCGCCCGGTCATTGTACGCACCTTACCCGCAGTCAATGATGAGAATGAAAAACAATATATAGAAAAAAAATATAATGAGAATTATATTGAGAAAGTTAAAGAATTGTAAAAAAAAATAATAAGGAAGTATATAACTAGAATCCAAGGAACAATATGTAGTTATCGCTGCATAATTATTAAAATCCAAAGTGTCTACTTCCTTCTTTTAACGCAGAATGGCACAACACTGACTAAACTATGATTAACATAACAAAAAACAATCGAAAAACACGTATTAGATCTTACATAACGATCTGTCTCAATCCATGCTAGCGTGTTACAACCTGGCTCGACAAAATTAATCTCTCCAAACTATGCCTCACGCGACATTATGTCGCCAGACCCAGAATAATGAAAACAGAATCAAATCCAACGATATTATGCCCATTACACAAAAATGGCCCCGGAAAAACCCTACAAGCGACCAACCACTAACAACAAAAATAAATGCAACGTTATATAAATTACAAATAATAAATAGGGATGGAATGTAAGATATGGGACTTCACATTAAAACCCCAGAAGGATGACCGAATATCTATCCAATCAAAAAAATTGAACGAACAGCAAAATCAATTCACCCTATGCCCTTAGCTAGCCGGGCTTTGCCGCAAGTATATAGCTAAATCGTAACAGGCATGAGGCCATGTGAGGCCGGCGCCCGACGACATATGATCTACTAACGGATTAATAAATAATAATTACTGTCACATATCTGGAGTATTTTTATGATAGTAGGAAAAAATACGTAAAAGTTCGGGACGAGTACAAGTAAAAAATTAGTTCTATTAGAGAAAGTTGAGAATAGAAAAAAAGTTATAAAATATATATGATAAAAAATAACATCTGAAATAAAAACAAAAGTAACAACTATTATATAGATAAATATTCATACGATTAAAGGTCATAAAATCCTAATAAAGCTCTACCCACTTAATATAATAACGCCTTTCGATTTCGTTTGTTTATAACGAAATGCAGTTCGTTGACTTCTGAGAGAGATGAGAGAATACAGCAACGAATGACGTAAGACGAGTTTTTTTTTTTTCAGAGTGCAAGTATGTACTTTATGCGATACTAATATTTATTTTTTAATTCTATCTTCCTTAAATTCAGTTTTCTGATGAAATATTTTAATTTTTAGAAGGTATATAAACTAAACAAAAAATATAAAAAAAACAAACGCACAAAACCCCCAATCCACCATTATTTTTACTGATATCATTTTTTGCTAATAATATTATCAACTTTAAATAAATATTAGCGTTTAAAAAAAAATTAAATATAAATAGTCAGTATACCCTACCTAACGGTTTACATACTCGTGTATAGGCACTAAATAAACGTTTACTTCTAACTACTTTCCGGAATAAGGTAAGATGGTTTAGTTGCAAATAATTTATATTTGTTCTTAAAAGTCGGATAAGTTTTTACACAAAGAGAAGGAAGAGAAAACCAAAATATAAAAAATATAAAATATACGTTTTAAAGTGTTAAGTCTGTTTAAAAGTAAATATTAGATAAATAAGCAAAATTGTTTATTCACATATTGGATATTATTTTTTTCTTCTTTAAGTTACTTAATTTTTTCTTAAAATTCATTAATATAATTTTATATTAATAGATCTTATACAAATATAAATTTATTTATATTAATATTATTTTTTTTTATAGTTTAGGTCTCCCTTAAATATTTCCAATTATTCTAACGATATATGAAGATTAAATTTCTCCAACCGAAAAGAGTAACGTAAATTAAAAAATAAAAAACAATAACCTAACAATACTGCCAACAGAACACGACACCCACTTTCTCCTAACACCTCATAAGTGAAACGTCCTCAGTGATCAATCCATAAGATTCGCGCCCGACTTTTCTGTAACACAGTCCCAAAAACCACATTAAAACCGCACAAACTACATAACGCTAAGTCCTTGTACCAGAATACCAAAATAATTTTTAAACTGGACTTCCCAGAAGCCTCTTTCAACGCGTTTAAACTCCATCGCTCAACAAAATATAGTGACGTTCATAACAGAAAAAGAACCGTATTATAACTCAAAAGGTTACTAAATCCAAAATCGCCCTTCCAAAAAAATTGAACTTTGGAAAATAAAATAGAAAATTTTCTTTTTTTTCAAATGTTATGAACTATTAATACCTTCGGACTTATGAGATGCGAGTACCAGACCAACATTAAACGTCCACTTATAAAATACACATATTATAATACAACCGACACAAGACGATAGTTCATTCCACTGAAAAAAATAACCATATGCACGCCCTATTGAATCAGCCTCCAGATGGTAACCCGATATAGGATAAATGAGTTAACGAGAAACGATTCATTATTATTCTAATCCACCTAATATTAATGTTGACGCAGGATAATACAAATCATAAACCACAGCCCCAAACGATAGAGGAAAACAAGACAATAAACGAACCACCCTGCCCTGATTCCTCCCTCCGAGGAATTAACGTCTCGAACTAAGAAATACGACCAACGTGGATACCAATATCGACCTCATTGTAGATAGAGAAACACCAACAGTCCTTGTATTCTCATCGAGTTAAGGGGAAATTCCAAGTTACAATTTTAAAGGGAAGATCTTATAAAATTTTAAAAGATCAGATATATAGAAATAATATTATAAATTAAACCCTAAATAACAACCAAAGAAGATTTCAAGCTGCCCATCATCCATCTATTAATATAAATTAATATTACTACGTAAAAGAAAATATCTTAAATAGTCCCAAACTTACGCTTTTCGATCGGTTATATAGGACACAATTAAAATAACGTACTTTATACTTCTCGGGAGATTGTATTATGGCAAAATAAATTTTGTTCGTTGCCTTAATTCGAGTTTTTTTTTTTCTATATAAAATGAAGGGCGACTATCATATTATTATATATTATTAATATTTTTTTATTTAATATTAGGTAGGCTATATTACCCCTAAATTCAAGTTTTCTATGAAAAATAATATATCATTTAAAAAAAGCCTTAACATAAACAAAAGAAATATATTATAAAAACTAACGCCAACGATCTCCCATTGATATATTTCCATTAAATAAGGAACATTTATGAAAGCGATTTTTTTGCTATACACTTTAAATAATTAACGTAAAAATAAATAAATATTTAAACCCGCGTACCACCTACCTTACTCCTCAGTGTTTATTCATAACTCGGGGCATCGATTAGAGATTAATACGTTTTAAACTCCTTCATAACTTATTTTACGCAGGATTAATTTTTAGTTCTTTTTATAGTCACTTAAGCGATGTTTCATTTCTGCCGAGAGAAACCAAAAAAAAATAAATAGTATAATCAAGTGGGATTACTCATAAGCGCTCGCCAAGTAATATGGTCTAAATATTAAGAGTAAGTATCTACATTCAATATTGGGAAAATATTTATATTTTTTCTTCGTTTGCATTTATTTTTTCTTAAAATTTGTTTTAACGTCATACAAAATTTCATTGTTATAGTATGTATAAAATATATTTATTTATAATTTATCTTTAATCCTAATAGTTTTAGTTATACATCCCTAAATTCCTGTTTCTAAAACGAATTAAATAATTTATTTTTAGAGTAAAGTCAAATCTTATATCTAATAAAAAAAATAATAATTAAATAAAATATTGATCGAAACGCCCAAATTTAGCCTTACGGAAAACCACGATTCACTCGTCAATAAAGTAGTACAACTTTCGTAAAAGCCCCAAACATAAATGACTCTTAACGCGTTTTATAAAAGACATCCATTTTTTAACTCTTAGAACGTCGTTATAACGTAAACTAAGTAGTTTCCACAATAGATGACGTTTTCGATCTAGGATAACCGTTTCATATAAATCTGTAAAAGAGTAATAATATCAATAATCTCTTGGTCTCCAGAAAATTAAGTCGACATGATCATCGAGTGAGATAAAAATTAAAATATTATTTTTATACTCCAATTTTTAACTTACCCACTATCTATATACACTTGCGACTTATATACACGCGTACATGGATCAAAAATCGGTAACACTATAAAATACTACAATTAAGAATCATTTAATGTAACGCAAGAACAACTTCAAAAACGATAGTACCGCTATTTTCGATCCCATGAATTAATTGAATAATTTTGCCTAGTTTGACCGTTCTGAAATATTGAGTCGTTTATTCCTATAGGTAAATTACGAGAATACTACGTACTATATAATTCTTTATTAAAGTGCACGCTACGTTAGAGGGAATTAACCCGGGCTAGACACAAGCAGATTGAATGCCCCTTCGCCCAGGTATCGATCTTCAAAAAGGTATACTTACCGACCGAACAAACGGTTTCACTCCTATCGCTATGATTGCAATGGAACCAATATATATAACGAAAAGTTTCACGGACTAAAGTTTAGATGAAAAAAATTATGGAAAATATTATTAAAGAGCTTGCTAAAAATAAACTGAAATTTATGAAGTTGATATGTTGAATTTACAGGCTGATATGATCAATTCCCTTAATATTAAATTATCGGACGTAAAGAAAATCTTTAAAGGTCCACCACTTACTGGCTCCTCGATTTTCGGGCACCAAAATTATCGTTAAACTTTTTACTTCTCGGAGAGATGTTGCAAAATAAGTTTTTCGTTCCTCGGGGCACGAATTAACGTTACTCTCTACTTTTGGGGAGATGGTGCCCAAAATACAATTTTTTATGTTCAAAACTGTAAGTGGAACATCTAATTTTTCTTTAAAAGACCGGAAAAAAAAAAAATAATTACGGAATCTAAGCTTGGATAAAAATTGCTTATTAATAATTTTAACAACAGTTATTGATGATAAATTATTTTATAATTCTTCGGTATTTCGTGAAGCTCATTTATTTGTAATCGAAAGAAAATTATTTTTACGGATATATAAATATTATATATTAGATTATTTTGTCTTTCCTCGGATAAGTTTACGTCATCCCGGTTAAATTTTCATTTTACTTGACGCCATACTAGATAACTATTTAAGAGGGTAACTATAATTGAATAAAAATATAATCAAATGGAAATATATTGGCACGAAACAGATCCAACAATTAATCCTCGTAAATCGTCCTCGATAAGCCCGCAATATTAGTGACGTTTCGTGAATAAGCTACCAATATATAATGAACTCTATAACTCTGTTTAGGTAATCACATATTTTTATATCATCTATATAGAATGGTAAGGAATCGTCGATTAAAGACGTATAATAGTATACCAAAATAGTTGACGTATTCGTCTGATATCCTTATAGTAACTTCGGGAAAAACCATGTTTAATAATTCAAAACCATCTGACTACTCCAAAAAGTCGAATACCTCGAGGAATAAAAATTTGAAATTTTTTTTTTTTCAAATTTTATGTAACTTAATAATAATATCAACCATCCCTAACGAACTTTATAACGTACGTAGTTATTGATAACAGAAAAATACCCTAACCACGTCTAATACATATAATCATAATTTCTAATATCGGTCTATATGCCAATACCCATAGACGATTAAGTTACATCCACTGAAAATATTGTAGCCGGTTGACCGTTCGAGGTCGGTATTTAAGTGGTAAATAGAAGTATAATAACATGTGACATTATAATAATAGATACTATTAATAGTGATATACAGCACGTAGAGTGAGAGACCCGCAGCTCGCGGAAATTGGTTCACCCTTACCGAGATTAATCGGTCTCGAAAATAGGTTAAATCTATGAATACGTCCAGCAATAATATTCGTATTTGTATGAGAAAACTAAATCGAAAAGAATATTACAACGGGATAAAAAGTAATACATGATCTACCAGTTAATTATTGGGATGAAGAATTTGAATTGAACCAAATTAAGTAAACTAAAAAGATAAAAAATATAATACAATAATAAATGAAATTTAATCATAACATCTCAATTTAACTTTAAATATATAAATATCGACGTAAATAAGAAAATCTTTTAATGAGGTCTCACATTACTTACGCCTTTTGCATGATCGGATAGGCAACAATTAATATGTAACATCAGATAACTTTTTATCATTCTATACTAGGGAGATGTTGCAAATAAAGTCTTTTTCGTTCCTTAATAGCGAGTTTAATATTTTGAGGGTAGAGCGATGGTTGTGCATATATATGTATATATAAAAGATAGTATTATTATATTATTTGTTTAAGTTTGAGTCTCCCTTAAATCTCAAGATTTACTGATGATAATAAAGAATAAATTTTTAAGGGTTAACTAAAAAAAGATGGTAATGTATATAATACACTACGCACGGATCCACCCATATTTCCTTAATAGAATTTTTGAAACAAATTTTGGTGAAACACAATATAATAAATTTAAACGCCTTAAAAAAAGTTATTAAAGGACATCTACGTCGGTCACAAACTTGAGCAGCGAAATAAAAAAATTTACTCTTCTTGCTTCTATTATGATAAAAGCACAAAGCAAAAATAAATATTACTGTTTGTTTCCTTAAAGCGGTTATAATTTATTTCTCCCTGAAACTGATCTAATTATATTATTAATTGAGACAAGCACGTGAGGAAACTAGACTCGGTCCTCGTAAAAAATTGCATTCCCACCTACCGAGTGAATCAGTATTAGAGTATATTCGACAAAAAGGTTCACTAATAGTTTAAATTTTTGTAGAGAAAAAACGAATTTAAGTTCATACGCTGAATGTGAATAGTTTATGATTGATAAAAAATTGAGGAAAAAATTATAAGAAACACGATAAACATTTTATGACTTTATCTTCGGGAGATGTTTGACAAATTATTTATATTTGTAATTTCTTTTTCCAAAAACTTCACCTCTGGGATCATTAATATTGTTTCTTAGCTGTACTTTGTATACATATTTATCTTAAATATATAGAAAAAAAATCACTATTTTTTATTAATTTAAGTTACTACGCTTAATTCCTTGTAATGGTCTTCGTAAATGGAAAAAATAAATAAATAATTTAAAGATGGTATAACTAAACCAAAAAAAACTTGGAATATTAATTATAAAATAACAAACGGACAAGATATCAGACCACATATAATTTTCCAAATATTAGGCTCTTGATGCGAATTTATAGCTACACCCTTAAAATAATTAGCGTCAAAATAAAAAATATTAAGAATAGTATTCTATATCCCTATGGAATAAATTAATAATGTCCAGTATGATATCAGTCGAATAGGTTCATAGATTTTTTATGAGAATAAGTCAGAAGACCACCCGCCTAAATTAAAGGAAAATAAAATTATAGTGACGCACTGTAGAGGAAACCCGGCCTTCGATTTAGATCCCTCTATCCGAGGTAAATTACGTACTCTGGTAATTACGAATATAACGGACCCAGTCACGTCATCGTACCCTTTTGAGAGAAAAATTAACGGAAATAAGATTCAAGCGGATAAACGCCTGTATTTGATGAATAAAGCTTAGTGAAAAAAATTTATTATGAATACTAAATTCTTTATACAAACTCCTACTCCTGTTAATAAATATCGACGTAAAGAAATCCTAAAGCTCCCCACTTACGCTATATCGAATTCAGGGGCACAAAATAACGCAATAAGAATAAAATACGTACTTAATTACTCCTCCCGCATGGATATTTCCTGCGGATAATAATAAAATTATATTCTTGATCCTCCTATGGAAGTGCGGAGGTTTATTTCAATTTTTTCGCTCCTGAGCAAAGACCACCTAATAATATGTACTTTATCGATACCTATTAAAATATATTTAAATTTTTATAAATATTTAGTCAGTATGTTTTAAAAATCAAAATTTACTATATAAAATTTTAGAGGTATAAATACTAACATATATAAAAATAATCCCACAAAAATCAACGCACAACGGCCCTTATTATTCCTACCTAAAATTAGGTCTTAAAAGATTGAGCTGATTTTTTGCTTACACTTTAGAAAAATTAGCGTTTAAACCATAGTTAAACCGCGTACCCTCCTTACGTTTCACTCGGGCGACTAAATAATCAGTTTACTCTCACTTTTCGGGAATGGTTTGCCAATAAATATAATATTACATCTTTGTTCCTAACTAACGCAGTGTTTTTTTTCCGCGAGAGAAATGAACCAAAAGCAAAATAAATAATAATGTATCTGTGTAAATTTTCTCTTTGATTAAATTAGTAAATATAGAAATATAAATTCATGAAATAGGTCTTACATTGACATTATTGATATATCGATATATCGAATATTCAATAATTTATATACATAAGATTAGACATTAAAAAATTCATTATCAAAAATTTTATTTATTAGGAACCATTTATATTTATATTTCATTTTATACCTAGTTTAGATCTCTTACCTTAAATATCTCCCATTTATTCGTAACGAATAAATAATTATATAGAGGTATAACTATATTTAAAATAAGATAGATAACTCATACAACAATATTGTCAACGATCAGCCCATATTACCCTCATGAGAATAACGATTATCCTCGTCAATATAGTGACGTTTTTCGTTATAAAAAGCCCAATAAATAGAATGGAAAAACTACTTACGGAGATTTATAGAATATAAGAATCCAGGTTGTGGTTACGCTTAGTAATGATTCTCTTATTAAGTCGTCCGAAAATTAAATAGTTTTCCATATACCGTGACGGCTTTCATTCGGAACCGTATATATATATGAATATTTAAACATATAATTAAAGTGTCTATAATTATAGTATATAATACAACCTCTAAAAATATAATAACGAAATATTTAAAAGGTATATTAATAAATAAATTTAAGAATTGATTTTTAAAATTCATTTTAATCATGTAAATATGACCTAAATCGACTTATATAACAACGCTATCTAGAATATAAACAGTTCATCTAATAATACATTAATTAAATAATATCACCCAACGAATAAGTTAACAATCCGCTGGAAAAATATCTGCCGTTCGATCGTAGTGCGAGAGTATCTCTATAATATAGATATTATAGGATATAAACGAGAAAACGTCATTATATCTTGTATAAGAAATGCATCGCCGTGAGGAGAACCCGGCACAGCGTATTGAATCCTTCCACTACGAAAGAAGATTCGTATCAAGAGTAATTTACGAATCGTGATTAAAATTTATTTTGAGGGAAGAAAAAAACGACAAAAATAAGGCTAGCTTATATAAAGTCATTGGATGAATAAATTAAAGTGCGAAAAATAATTAACGAACATAGTAAAAAAAAAATACAATTAAAATGATATGTGTAATACGGTATAAACATGAAGAGTCTATTGCCCAACATATAATTACATTGATTTCTTACTTTAAATAAGAGCAACTTAAAAGTCCTAACTTTACGCTAATCTGAATCAGGGGCACAATAACAATAACATATTAATGATAAATAATAATTCTATGAGAGACAGTTAGCAAAATATAAATTATTCGTTCCTTATTCGAGTTTTTTTCTATTTACCAATAGATTGAGGCGAGTGTAAACTTTATATATATGTAAATTAATATTTATTTTTTAATTTAGTCTCCCTTAAACTTCAGTTTTCTATGAAAATAATAATTTTAGAGGTAAACTAAAAATACAAAAATAATTATAATAAAAACTAACTGGCTAAACAGAACCCCTATTTCCATTAAAATGCATTTTCTCTACAGAATCAACTATTGACACACCTTTTAAAAGTAATTACTACGATTAAAAAAATATATATATATATTTTATAAAGAATAGGTATCACCTGCCCTACGGTTTTCACTTTCGGGGCAACGAAAATTTAATCAGTTACTCAATCCACTACTTTTCGGGTAAGAGAAATTATTGTAGATAGTGATCAGAATCATTTAAATAATTATTTTGATATCCTTATAATAGCGCAAGTTTCCCATGTCCCGAGAGACCAACCAAAAATAAACAATAATAAAAATAAATTATACGGAAATACTATGAGCCTGTATAAAAAATTGAATACTTTTGGCTCATAGAGGCACTGTAGTTTGAAAATATGGATTAAGTATTTATTATTATGGTCGTTTCTTTATTTTTTCTATATAATTCTAAAGTATTTTATTATAGTTACGCAACATAGTAATCATATATTATATTAATATTAATTTTTTATTCTATTTTAGTTTAGTATCCCTACTTAAATTTTTCACGATAAGTTTTCTACGATTAAATTATCTAATTTTTAGTAAATATATAGATGGATAACTAAATTAAAAAATAAATAATAATAAATAAATATTGCAACGACGACTCCTCATTATTTACTGATACAGGATAACTTTGTCCTCGTCTGTAATATATAAGTAGACCCTGGTTCGTACAAAGCCCAAAAATAAATGTGCTAATCTTATACTCTCGCGGTCTTTTAGAATCCTAATTCTGTTTACTATTTATGATACGTCTGTTAAACAGTAATAAATAGATTCTACTTACAATAGTGATCGTTACGAGCGGAAAACTCGATTATTAAATAAACTCAAAAATTAAGATATATATCATAAATATCATCTACTCCAAAATAAAAGTGCGACCTCAGAGGGACTAATTAAAATTTGAAAATTAATTTTATTATTATTCTTATTATTATAACTATATACCTAATCTGATATAATTAAGCGGTTACAAGTAAGATTAAAGACGTCTACTTAAATAATAAAATTTAATAAAATAAACGCTTAACGATATTAGTTTTACATTCCCCATTGTTAAAAAATATTATGCCTGTTTGAACCTGTTACATGAAGGTTCGTTTTTATAGGTAAATCGATGAAAACGTCATTATTTTTAATAGTGACGCAATACAAAACCGAGTATAGAGTGAATACCACCTATAGGTACCGAGCGATAATAGATCCCCATCGTAAGGATCGTCCATCGTGATAATCTACGATAAAAACGGTCACTTAATATTCGTATGTATGGAGAAAGATAGGAAAAATCAGAAAAGTTTTCACGGATAAATGTTATTTGATGAAAAAAGAAATGAAAAAATGTAAACCATAGAAATTAAATAAAATAAACAAATAAATGAATAATAAAGATGAATACTAACACTGAAAAATATCAAAAATTATCATTAATTATCCATAATAAAAATGTGATAGATAAATAGATAATCTTAAAGGTCCCCACTTTACGCTTCTGAATCAAGCTAAAGCGCACCAGTAAAAATAATTATACGCTCCAACTTATTTAAAACTTACATACCGGAAGACGTCACCAAACAAGTTTAGCAAACCCCTAACATTAGCCACCACTAGATAAGCGAATTGTTATACCAGGTAGGAGTACGGTGTAAGATGGTGCAAAAATAAATATTTTTTGGTCCATCTAACGCGAAAGTTAACTTATCAATATACAACCCAGAGAGGAAACCAAAAAAACAAAAAAATCAAATTACGCGCGCAATTCTAAAGTGACTAAGACAATAAGACCAAAAATTGAGCGGTCAATGAATAAATAAGATTATTACATCAATATTGGAATTATATTTATTTCTTACTTCGTTTCTATTATTTTCTTAAATTCAATATAAATTATTTATCAATTTTACAATTACTATAATTATATTTATTATTTCAATTTTTGTTCTATATAGTTAAATGTCTCCAACATTACAAAATATCATCCCTTTTCTACGATAAAATAATTTTATTAGTTAAAATATTAAATTTAATTAAAACCCAAATAATAAAAAAATAATACCACGCCGCCCATTTACCTCGGAAACAGTACCTCTAGTCATAGTAAGTGAACGTTTTCGTATAAAGCCCAAAATTAAATGAGTGACATCTATCGCATAGTTAGAAAATCCATTTTATTACTCATATTAGAACGCTAGTTATAGTATAACGTAAATAAATAATAGTTTTCCAAATAGTAGACGTTACGTCGGAAAATTCAACGTATATTAAAATGACTCAAAAGCGACTATATTATAAATAATCCATAAAATCTTCATCTCTCAAAAAACCAGTCCGATCCTTCTAGATCTAGAGGAAAAAAATTTAGAAATTAGTTATTTATATTTACAAAAAATATTTTACTAAAATTATACTCTACTATCATAAAGATGTTAAACAGATTTTAATTTAAACTGATACACTATTAGAATTCATAACCCTTATTATTATACGCAAACTTTTAACGATTAAGTATTTAACATTACCCTTGATTAAAAATCAGTATGACAGTACCGTATGATATATGACGTTCGAGGTCGGTTTATATTATTAATAGGTAATCGAGAAACAGTCAATAAATCTTCTATAAGTATGACGATCTTCGCCTCGAGGAAAACCCTTTGAGAGGCCGTAACGATTAGGATACCTCCTCAGACCGGATCGTTCTCAGCAAAGGTATACTATGATAAACGTCACTTATATATATCAATAATCGTAATTATTGATAAAGGAAATCCAGAAAACGATAAAGTCAACACCGGAATAAAGTCTATTGATAATGGCATAATAATATGAAAATATTACTAAAATAAAAAGAAACAAATAAACATATAATAATGTAATATGCTGAATACAAAGATACATGTAATATCATATCTTATATTACCTAATAATCGAGACGTATAAAGACCCATCTATAAATGAGTCTACCCACTTATCGGCTACCTACCTCGATCGGGGCACAAAATAATATACGTAATTACATTAATAGTTAACTATATCTCAGTTATGGATATAATGTGGTTGCAAATAATTAAGTTTTTCTGATTCTTCATAACAGTAGTAAATATTGAAGGTGACGAAGTGTTGCATTAATATATAATAATTACTATAATTACTAATCTCCTTTATATTAATTTAGCGTCTCTACTAAATTCAGTATTTTCACATAAATGAAAAAATAAAATTTCCCTCTCCTAAGGGGGTAACTAAACAAAAATAATATTATATCCACCGGATAAACTACGCACAACGACAAGCCACAAAATAAATTATTCACTTAAAGATTTAATCAGTCACCAACAGTAATCAAACAAAACCCGAACCTACCTCGTTTATTGCACCATCATCATTTCTTATTCTACAATTTACCCAAATTTAACGCTCTAAAAAAAAAAAAGTTAATAAATTAAAGTGATACATACTTATCCTAATGACGGTTCACTTATGGGGCACGAAATAAAATTTACTTCTCTACTTTTCGCGAGAAGATGTAGCATTGCAAGAATAATTAATTTAGTTATTTTGCTACTGGTTTTGGTGCGAAAAAATACGATACATAAAAATATAAATAATAACTTATCAGATGGGACGCGCGATAGTAGTATTAACCACAATGAGCCTACAGAATTTGAATCGCCCTTCCGAGGGATCGTCTACGGTTAATTACGATAAGATGCTCAATCATTATTCTGAATTTTGATAGAGAAAAAAACGAAAGTTCAACGGAGAATATATGGATAATTAGTGATTGGAGATACTAAAAAATTATACCCGAAGCGAAAAATTTAATTAAAAGAACACGTAACATCTTTTACTATTTTCGGGAGATTAGTTGAGCCAAATATATTATTTTTATCATGATTCCTTATAGCTGTAGTTCTTATTTAATTTTATAAAGTTGGAAAATGTAGGTGAGAAGCGAGGTGGATATATATAACTATTATTATTTAAATATAAGTCTCCCTATAAAATCATTGAATTCTATTGAAAAATAAAATATTTGATAAGAGATATAAAAATCAAAAGTTATTTAATTTAATAATAAAAAAAAAACGCAAGACGCACATTTTCCTATAGGTCTTTTGAAGCGATTTTTTAGATCACATACAACCTATAAAAATATAGCCCGCTAATAAAAAAAATAATTTAAATGAGATTGAAGTTCATTCCTCTGAACAAGATTAACCTTCGCCGTTTGTTTCAGTA
>JABUQX010075105.1:17500-43756 GCA_015478945.1 Trachelipus rathkii | reverse complement strand
TCTAATAACCACTCGTTATCTTACTTCTCAGTTCCTTACCGACACTCGAGCTGAGAATCTTTAGGAAAATCTCAAGCAGGGGCTTGGGTCAGCTGTTGACCTCATTAAAGTGACAAGTATTTCAATGGATGGACCTAATGTCAACTTGAAAATGTTGTCTTTGTTGAAAGCAGAATTAAATACCTGTCCCGAAGCTCCAAGATTGATTGAATTTGGAAGTTGCTCTTTGCATATTGTCCATGGAGCTCTCAAAACTGGTCATAAAGCTACAAATTGTGATTTATTAGAATATTTAAGGGCTTCTTATTATTTATTTAACGATTTTCCAACTAGAAAGGGAACATTCATGAAAATAACAGGCTCTGAAGAGTTTCCTGCTAAATTTTGTTTGACAAGATGGGTTGAAAATGTAAATGCCACAACAACAGCCATTCCATTGCTTCCAAGACTTCGAAAGTACGTGGAAGAAGTTGGAGAATTGAAAAATTCAAAAGTGTTTGGAAAGGTGAAATCATATTTAAAGGATCCATTATTACATGCAAAGTTGGGGTTTTTCCAAGCAGTAGCTCGTCAGTTGGAAGGATTTCTATTGAAGTTTCAGCGTGAAGACCCATTGACACCCTTCTTGGTGTATGGGGGTGTCTGTTGGATCGTTCGTGTCACTTGGTATGTTAGAAAACTTTAATTGAAAAGAATTCTAAAAACCGGACATTTTATTGTCAGACGTCAAAAGTTTTAAAATGAAAATTAACGTTAAGATAAAAAAAATTCATAACATGCAGGAAAATATGGACCCCTGTATCTAATTCTAGCGATTATATATGGGTTTTGGGTGTCGTGGTTGAATTAGGAATGTCCACCTCCCGTAGGCTTGCGACCCAAACTTCCACGAAATTTTTAAAATTGTAGGAAGGGTATTGTGTATGTGTATTCTTGCTAAATACTTACAGAAATGTTAGTAGGAATAATATGTTTCCTCGCACTTCACTTACATCTCATCTGCCGATCACAAAGACATAAGTTCGACTTTGTCACACAGCAAGATATGCTTATTAATCAACTCTGGAAAGATTGGCCATTGACCATTACCTAGCAAGTCGTGTGTAGCATAACAAATTATCAGTATTGATGCATCAAGCGTATTGTATGCGTTTCGAGCGGGTGATATCAATCGACAAACCGAGAGGTAACCTTTGATTGACCGACTCTTGACTACTCTACATTTCGCCCTATCCGGCCTCCTGACACTTCTGCAAGACAGCGTTTTGCCATGAGAAGGAAGATCAGCACCTGCGATCGCAACTTTACTGATAATTTTGTTGTAAACACAGTTCCAAAAGAACCTAAGAAAAGAAGCTATCGCTATTGATTCACTGCGTATTCTTCTATTCGTAATTTCGCATGGGATATGGCTTCTATAGATGGTTTCTCGACAAACAAACATTGTCTACAAGAAAATTTGCGTGAAGAGTCACTTGAGAGTCACTTGTTGCTAAAAGAGTTATTGCTGAAGAAATGAAAAATATTGGAGGGGGTTGTTATTGTGTTTTGGATGGGTACATAAGTGAGTATGATTGTTCTTATGTGTCTGGGTATGTGTGGTTATAAGGCATGACTTAATAAAGAAACTTATTGTGCGCTGATTGTGCTCTGTTAGGTTGCTAATCGTAGTAAATTTGAGAGTGTAGAGTCTGAGTTAATGTAGTGGTTTTTCTGGATGGTATTATATAGGAAGATATGGATTGTGTGCAAGAGGGACTTCGAAAAACTATTCGTGTGTGTGTGTATCCTTGTTTTCTTAAGACAGTCGTGGATAGTAAACTTGTTATTTAGATAATTACTTGTGTATTTAGTGGGCTTAGTTTTATTTAAAATAAATAATTTTTTGTAATTGTTGTGTGAGATATTATTATATTTACTTATGTTTTTATTTGTATTTTTAGTGGGATAGAAACAGTGCAATGTTTCTTATATTTTGTGACCTTGTTTTTCGTATTTTCTATTTTGAATAAGAAAAGTTATGGGAGAGTAAGAAAATGAAATGTCCATGCAGCGGACCTGGGTTAAACATATTTGGCATGATATTTAGAATAATTATTGCTTGTGGGTTCATAACTTTAGCTAAAACAAATTGGAAGTCTGTTTAAAAAAAAAAAAAATAATTATAGTATATACTATATATATATATATATATAGATATATTATATATATATATATATAATAATATAATATATATAAATATAGTATATTATATATATTAATTTATATTAATATATAATATTTTATAATATATATATATATATATATATATATATGTATAGTATAATTATATATAGTATATATATAACATATACTATATATATATATATATAGATATTATATTATATATAATATATATGTTATATACACCTTTATTCCGATAAATAAAGAAATAAATGGCTGTAAAACTGCCCCTTCAAATTTTCAAATTTCAGAAATTCATTTCAAAATTGTGTGAGATAAATATTTCAATTACTTTAAGAATTAGATATATGCTTTTGTAATATGCAATTGATTGCAGTTTAAGAACCTTTTAATTGAATGTTGTACAGTATGTGTTTGTTTGATTATGTTGTATTTTGTAATGAAGATTACTGCTTAAATGTCTATTAATGTGACATTGAGTTATTTGTATTTACACTATTTTTATCATTTTCAAAACCAATGAACCCAATTTGAAATTAATTATTAATAATTTAATAAGTATTGTAATTTATTTCATAGAAGAGAAATTTGATTTGGACACATTGATAAATATTACACCAGATGTTGCAGCTGAATTAATTCCTAAGCCACTTGGTTCGCATGAAACTTCTCACAAGCATTTGGGAAAACAATCAGAGTTTATTAATATATTTATATATATATTATATATATATATATATATATATATATATATAATATTATATATATATTATATATTTATATATATATATTATATAATATATAATATATATATATATATTATATATATATATATATATATATATATATATATATATTAATATATATATTATATAATATAATATATATATTATACTATTATAGTTATAAGGTATATATTATATATATAATATATATATTATATATAATGAATATATATATGATATATTATATATATATATTATATATATCTTAATATAATATATAGTATATATTATATTATATAAATATATATCTTATATTATAGTATATATATATAATATATTATATGGTGGTTCATGACGTGGTTGCATGAAAAAATTACTAACTTTTTTACTTTTTCTATTGATCCTATCAGTGCGAAAGTTTCAGAGCATGTATAATTGTGGAGGATACACCTTTTTTATAGAAATAAATTTTTTTTTATACCCAACAATTTAGCAAAAATTCCAAAATTTCCAAAATTTTGTCAATTTTTAAAATTTTTGAATTTTGACAAAAGTGGGGATACCAAAAAATTTAATTAATAAAAAGGCTGTATCCTCCCAATTATACATTCCTTCTGAATGAGCTTTTGTACTGATTCCGATAAGGGAGAGGGTATTTTTCTTCCTTGATGCAACCAGTGTCACCAGCGTGCCCCTGATATACTATATATCATATATATATATATATATAATATATATAATATATATATATATATATTATATATATAATATATATATACTATCTATATATATATAATATATTTAATATATATATATAATATATAATTAATATATATAATATATATAAATATATATATATATACTATATATATATTATATATATATATATTTATATACTATATATACTATCTATATATATAGTTTAATCTGCAAGATCATTATTGGAATTTAAAAGCAAATCATAAATAAGGTAGCAACAGTTTGATGATGTAGTTATTGTCTATATTCTAGGAGGTTGATCTAGAAAAACCTGGGAAACTACAAAATAATGAACCACAGAGAAATATTTCAGAGAAGAGAAAGCTTGATGATAGTCTTGATTACTTGATGGCTCTCTGCAGCGGAGGCCAAATTCATCATCATCGATTCAATTTCAAAAAGGAAGGTAACCCCACTTATACATATATATATATATTATATATATATATATATATATATATTATACTATATATAACGCACTTTTATATGTATATATATATATATATTATATATATGTATCTAGATAGATTATATATATATATAATTAAAATTTATAAATAATGAACTTTGCAGAATTTTGATGTTAAAGAAATTTTAAGAAGGACTTCAAAAGGAAAAATTGTTTTGAGAAATTATGAAATACATAAACAACTTGAAAAAGCTCATAGAGATGATGTTGTTGAAATTTTGGTTGACTATTGCATTGAACAGGACTATTGTATTGGGGAGTAAGTTTTGTTTTCTAATTAAATAAACTGATTCATAAGTTAATAGCAACATAAAATTTTAAAGACTTAATTATATTTATAAGGTCAGATAAACAGTTTAAGAAATGCTGTGAATATCTAAATTCCATAAAAGCTAATTAACATTGTAGAGCTTGGCATTAGCAGTGAGCAACTATAGATAATTAACCTTTGTTTATAATGTATGCTTGTAGTGAAAATTTATTTTGAGTGAAAATTTAATTATATATATATAAATTAATATAATATATAATATATATACATATATATATAATTATATATATATATATATATAATATCATATATATATATATATATATATATTTACGCTTATACTTACTATATATATACTATACCGATCTATATATATATATATCATATATATATATAATATATATATATTAGTCACTATATATATACTTACTAGTTATATAAAAAAACACTACCTCACTGTATATACGTGCTTTATCCCTCCTACTTCAGAGGTGTGACACGGCCATTGGGACTATGGGAATCGAACTTTAAGGCGGCTATCCCAAACCAGCGCCACCAACGTGTAAGAAGTCAAGTTTTAATTCTCGCCCCCAGGTAGATAAAACCCAACTGCTACGCGGGAAGATTTGAACCAGCTTCCTCTCGTATGAGAGTCGGCGACTCAACCTTGCCTATTATATATATATATATATATAATATTATTATATATATATATATATATATATATATAATATATATATATATATATTAAATATATATATTATATATATATATATATTTACACACACATAAGATGTACAGGGCCTGGATTCAAATCCTCATCCGGATTTTAGGTAGAAACTACCTAGAGAAGCTTCCCTCCTTGAAAAGGGCTATGCCTGTATATGAACTTTTAAAAAAAGAAAAATTTGTGTGCGCGCCTTAGGCCTTTATATTGCATGTTTTTGCTTATTTGTTGGACACCCTTATGGGGATAGCATAGTATGTTATGACAGTCAATGTGGCTTTCTTTTAAAATTGTGGTTGAACTGCATAAGTAGCAGCTATTTTGTTGAGTGCTTGTGGTAGGGTTGGCATGTTTTAGTTATAGTATTTAGATATGGTGGTGAATATGTTTTTATACTTCAATATTTTTAAATATTTTATTTTACTTTACTTTAAATTGGACAAGCTGTAGAATGCTGGGAGAGTTTCTTGAGATATTGGGTCGTTGGTTAACATATTAATTGTTAGAGAAAAACACCATTTACTGATTTTTATGAAAATATTTTTATTTTTTTTTTACATTTTTATAATTGGACTCAGCTAGGATCTGGATAAAAATCTTGAGAACAAAAGGAAGTTTGTAAAACTTTCCCACTCTTTGGTCTGGGATATCCTGACATACTGAACAAAATTTTGGCTGAATCTTACCACTTCACGAGCAGATCAGTTTTGATTTTAATCACAAATTAAACTCCAGAGTAAAATTTCAATAGCCCATGAATGAATTTTTGATTCTTAAAGATAGGTGTCGTCCCTAGAGATGTTTTCCAACCTATGTGTCACTATTCCAAGATATGACCGGAGTACGGGGACGCCGTAACTTTATTTCTCCATCATATATAATATATTTATATAGATATATATATATAATATATGATATAATATCTATATTATATATATATATATATATAATATATATATATTATATATATATACCTTATATATATATATAATATATGTATATATATATAATATATATATAATTATATATAGTATATATATTATATATATATAGGTGTATATATATATATTATATATAATATATATATATTATATATATATATTTATAATATAAAATTCAGATGTGTAAACAAGGTGATGCAGTTTTATGGAAATCTGATTCCGAAACTATTTCCAACTGAGGATTCACTTACTTACTTTATTCCTCCTCAAACGGATGGCAAACAACAAAAGAGAGCCAAAGGAAAGCTCATCGAGAGATACAGAAATATGAGAAGAAAGTTTCGAAAACTGGGCTTACATTCTCAGCATATTTCTAAGAGTGTGGCTAAAAAATCTAAAACCAGTATTTTATTGCATGAAGGTAAAATATGAAGTCTTATGTTGTAGTGTTAACCAAATTTTTTGAACTTTAATACATTATTACACAGATAAGTAGTCATCTATGATAAAGCATTAAAATAATCAATTTGAAAATTATAACAGCTTTTGCAAAAATTTTAGGTGAATCCTTATCAGAGGAAGAATTTTTTGAAAAGCAGCAGTGGCTTAGGTTTAACAAAGAACCTTGGGAACAAGTAGAAAAATTGTGGAATGAAACTTCGAGATAATGAGAATCATATGATACCACCTTAAAGAGGAGTACCCAATACATAGTACTTCTTGATTGGTCCCAATATTAGAAAACAACCAGATGGACATATTCTAGTAAGTTACAATATATATTATATATTATAATATATACTATATATATACTATATATATATAACCTAAATAAATTTCTACTATGTTTTTGCATTAGTATCTTTCGAATGTCTCACACATTTATTTTATTATTTTATTTTTAAAATTTAGTACATCAGTTACACAAAGTCACTGTTTACCTGCTCATATGACTGCTACAACCCTCTGGTAAACAGGGTAACTACTAGATAAACTCCGATACTACTAGTAAAACGAGAGTATCAAAAGTTTTCAATGGTTACAGAGAATGTAAAACTTGTAGTTTAGTAGCGAAAATGAAAATGTCATTACTGTTAAATATTGAAGACCGCTAATATATAAGAATGTCGTTTATAGGTAGTACTGAATAAAGACCAGAAAAATACCACATCTAAGTGGAGTTAGTTTGTCATATACAACCAAAATGTGGAAGATGGATTGTGAAAAAAAGGTTGCAAAATTGACAAGTAGGTGGCTTGGTTTTGAACATGTAATGTTCATGTGTGAGTTTGATGTGGCTAATGCAGAGGCGAGCTTGAACCACTTTATGGTAGCGGTTTTTCGGTTTTGTGCCCAAACGCCACTCCGATTTCTAGTTTCACACAGTTTATCCTAATCCTAGCTTACCTTTCAGTTTATCCCCTCTGTGATCACTACACCAACGTTGCTCTGTCCATTGTTCCTTTGGTGGCCTCGTGCGCTGGGGTAAGTATCAGTTTGGTTTCGCCAACCCAACTACCACACGTACACAAGGAGACAGAAGCTAAGACATAGACAGGAACCCATGAAAAAATGAACTTGGACAGAAAAAGGCTAAAGTCCATTATGCACAAGACATAAAAAGTATTGGAGGCCTGGGCCGGACGCAAGAAAACCATCCATGTTTGCATATTCGCGCGCTTCTTAACCCGTAGTTAGTTGTGCTTATCCAGTCACCTCTAAGAGGGAATTCAACCTATTCTTTGCAAGGTTAATATATTGATATTACAACTAAACTTTTTCGTAATCCTTCCGAACAATGACCACGTCCGGGTATTAAACAGTCCTGAGGACGCACGCGTCTCCGCGGCGGCCGTGTAAATTAGCTTCTCCGCTTCTCAGACCTCTACCACACCGTCGCGTTCCCCTTTACAAGTTATGTTAAATTTTTGTTCTCTCTCTATGAAAGTTTTGTCAAATTTAATGATTTAAAATAGAAAGCTATTTGCTTTCCATGTCAAGTGATCTTCATCTTTTCGGACGTTAAAATGTTTATTTATAGTTCTTGTTATAACTTTTTCTTATTTTTAAATGTGAGCGCCGGTACCCATTATCTAATTAAGTTTTCGTTTATTCTCATCACCTCTTTGTTACAATGAGTCGTCCACGTGTGACAGTCTATTTCTATAGGCTCTGTGCGCATTTAGTGTTTTACATAATTAATCAGTTTATACCTTTTTTCTGCCGGGGGCGGGCGAAGGTATATTCCTAGACATCTCAATTTGTGTCCCTACTACACATGTTACCTGTACATTAAACACTTTACTCTCCTCTTTCGCCCTCTACCATTGTCATAAAACAAGCCACGTAAGCACATCTTAGGGAACATGCCAGTTTTTATTTCGTAACCATCTTTCATAACGAGGTGAAGCTTAGACAGTTTCATTATGCCTATTGTTAATTATTATTATTATATTTTATTATTATTACTCTATTATTATTCATTATCATTATCATTCATCATCCTATCATTATCATTATCATGTATTTATTATTACGCATATTACAGTATACTGATTTTAACTTTCCTAAGTACCACTTGAAACCCAAAGTACTTAACTGTTAATTTCGTGATCAGTGGCCTGTTTTACTCAGATCCTAGAATTATTAACTTACGTCTAGTACCCAATCGTTTTCCCGAAAACGAGACAATATACTTTGTTATGTGACCTGTTGTTGCTCCTGCATCTTTGCCCTTTATACGTTCCTTTACCCACCCGCGGCGCCTTATATGCATTTGATGATTTGACCGATCTCTTTGATGGGTAGATTCTTTTATAATGTCTCAAAGCAACGAAACAAAATAGTGAACCGGGGACAACTGCACTCCAATACTTGGGAGATTTTGAGGCCACCCCATTTCTAGCCCCCGCCATTACCAAACATATGGATCCATAAAATCTTAATTTTCAGACAAACTTTGATGGGCGCATAAGATCGCAAACCCGCAGCTTCCTTTTGACGTCTAAAACATCATTTCGTGTTTTTTCTTTCTTTTAGGTCTGTAGTCATTGTTTGGCATTTCATTTTTTTCAGAAACCATTTTCTTGACATTTTTTCTTCATCAATTCAACAATTTTTGATATAATTCAACTTGAAATAGCATAGATGGGTCCATTTACGCACTAAAAGTCACGAAATTTAGTTTTTTTGATTTTTTGAAAATTGTGCTCAGCAATGTCGAAATTCAACACAACTACCCTCGTCCCTCCTACTTTTGTTTTTTTGTTTTTTGAACTAGCATCCTGAGCACATTTTAAAAAAAACCAAAAAACTAACTTCTGACATTTGTAGCGCAATGGACCCATCTATTGCATATTTCAAGTTTGAAGTCATTTCGAAAAAAATTTGTAAAAGTGATACGAAAAATGTCAAAGACATAGGTTCTGAAAAAAATGAAAATGCCAAAACAATGACTACAGATACAGAAAAAACTCGAAAATGACGTTTTAGAGGTCAGAAAAGGCTGCGGTTTGCAATTTCCCCATCATTGTCTGAAATTTATTAGATTTTATGTCCATTTTTAGGTGGGGCTAAAATGGGGTTCCAAAATCTCCAATATTTGATCATTTCGTTGAAATAAAAAATTTGAATTTGGCAGCACCTGTAGACGCACTAAGCTGAGGCAGAGCCGAAATTTGAATTTTACTGCTGGAGCGGGCCACCCGGCCCTCACCACTCCCCTCAACGAGCGTTCGGAGTCACGGCCAGTCGAAATTTTTTGTTTTTCGAGTGGCAGTCGGAGTCCGAAATTTTTTTTAACAGTTGAGTCGGAGTCCGGAAGGTCAAAATTTTTTGTTTAAGTGGAGTCGGAGTCAGAGTTGAAAATCCAAATTTGAATTTAAGGAGTCGGAGTCGCGGAGTCAAAAAATTTATTTTACGACTCCGCAGCCCTGCTTACCACAGACCGTTCCCAATCCTCACTACACCCTATAGCTCTTCTAAATAACACCCCCCTTCCACTTAATAAAACTCCAAAAATTTTAGGCCTTACATATGAGACACATCTGACATTCACCCCACATATGGAACAAATTACATCTTCCACCATACGTAAACTAAACACTCTCCGAACACTTTCCCAACATGATTTTAGCGACAGAAAACACACACTTATCACCACATATAAACAAACAACTTCACAGAACAACATTAAACTATGCTTCCCCTGGATGGTTCCCAGCAATAACAAAAGCCAACATAAAAAAAATTAAAAAAAAATTAAAACACCGCCCTTAGAATAATTACTGGTTGTACCAAAACAACCCCCATCCACCATCTACAGAACGAAACCAAAATTCTCCCTATCACTTCCCACTTAGAGATGGTAGGAACACAATTTTACCAGAAAACCTTAAACCCATCCCACCCTTGTCACCAAATATTCAACAACCCCATCCGTCACAGATTAAAACTCCCTCCCTCCTCACCCTCCAAACTCTATAATGACATATATAACATCATTCCCCCCCCTCCCCCAACAAAACTTGGCTCTCTCATATACATACCCATCTCACTAGCATTCAGCTACAAAATCGCCCTAACAACAAAATTTTAAAATCCCAACCACCAAAAATTTCTCCTGCTGAAAACTCACTATCCAGAAGAGACCAAGTTAATCTCGCTAGGTGCAGATCAGGACACCACCCAAAACTATTACATTATAAATTTAAATTTAAACTAGATAACGTCACTTCCCCCACATGTACTAGATGCCATAACCACCCAGATACAGTAAAGAACCTCCTTCTAAATTGCCCAGCTCTCGACGCCCCCCGAACTGCTTTTCTATCACATCTGTTGAAGACCTGTGGAAACGCCCAAAGGATGCGGCCGGCTTTCTGGAGGCAGTGTGGCCCTCCAATTGAGGGGGGTCAGGGGTAAGGAAGTAAGCATATCATTAATTTATATATATTATTTATAAATATATATATATATATATATATTATATCTATATACTATATATATATTCACCATATTATATATAATATATATACTATATTATTATATATATTTGTTTTTGGTGAAAAAGGTAGTGTGGTGAAGTATTGTGTTGGATGTAAATCAGTTAAGGGATTAGGATTGGGATTATCGGATCATTTATATTGTTCTATGTAAAATTTAAATTAGTGGGGCTGGATTCAGAGGAAGGTGATACGGAGGAAGGAAGTGGGTAGAATTAAGAGTGAGAAGTTAAGTGAACAAGGTAATAAGGATAAGTATCTAAGAGCACTCGCAAGTAAATCAGTTGAATGTGAACAAGTTGAAACTGAACAAATCTGGGAGCAAATGAAGGAAGCAGTTGTTAGCAGTGCAAAGGAAGTATGTGGATGTGCTAAAGTAGGATGTAAGAATGTTAACAGTGAGTGGTGGAAAGTAAAAAAGAAGCGTGGTTGAATGTACTAAAAGCCAATGATGAAGTTTCAAAAGAAAGATGTTTGGAAGTATATAAGGAGGAAAAAAGAAATACTAAAAGGTGCATACGTAGGAGAAAAGAAGAGGTAAATGAACAGTTTGGAAGGAGGATGAATGGGGACTTACAAGGGAATAGGAAGCTCTTCTGGAAGGAAGCGCGAAAGGTTAAGAATGAGAATAAGGGGAACCTGCTTAGAATAATGAATAGGGATGGTGCTTTTGTAACTGATGAAATGGATGTGAGGGGAGTGTGGAAAGAACACTTCGAGAATCTGTATAATATTAACAGTAATGAAGAGGTGATAGTGAATGTGTGTGGGTTTGATGGTGCAAGAAGGAATAGGTATTTTGGGGATGAGGTCATTAGCAAGGAGGAGGTAATGGGTAGAGTGAGAAAGTTGAAGAATGGTAAATCTGCAGGTATAGATGAAATTACTGGTGAAATGATCAAGAACGGAGGCGAGATAGTGATTGATTGGATTTGGAAGTTGTGTAATAAAGCGTTTATGGAGGGTATAGTTCCGAGAATTAGAGGAGAACCATAGAGTAATAGTACCCCTTATATAAGGGTAAGGAGATAAAGGGAACTGTAGGAATTATAGGGGAATTATTTTATTGAGTGTTGTAGGGAAGATATATGCAGGTATTTTAGTCGAAAGAGTGCGTCGAGTGACTGAAGGACTGATTGTTGAAGAACAAGGTGCATTTAGGAGTGGTAGAGGCATGTGTTGGATCAATCTTTACACTTTTGAAACAATGATGAGGAAAATCAGGTGAGAAGAGAAATTACATTGCTATTTAGGTTTTATGGATTCTGCAACAGGGCGTATGATAGGATTAATAGGAAGCTCTATGGGAAAACAAGTTGGGTTGTAGTAATATATGGTAGTTGTTGGGTAGGCTTTTCTGAATGAAAAGGAAAGTATGTATGAAGATAGTTAATGATTGTGTAAGAATAAATGGTGTCGAAAGTGATTGGTTTAATATTAATAGTGGAGGGAGGCAGGGATGTGTTATGTCTCCGTGGTTATTTAATTTGTAAATGGATGGGGTTTGAAAGAATTAGAGATGGGGGTTGCAGGGAAATGGTGTCAGAATGATGGAGAATGGGAGGTGAGTGGAGGTTGCCCCTACTATTATATGCGGGATGATTCGGTTTTTGTGTGGTAACTGAAGAGAGTTTAGAGTCATAGTAAGAGAGAATTTGGTAGGGTGTGTTAAAAGGATGGTTTGAAAGTTAACATAGAATAAGAGCAAGTTTATGGTTGTGAGTGAGGATGGTCTCGGTGCTTGAAGTTATGTTAGATGGTGAGCAGCTGGAGGCAGTGTCTGAGTTTAAATATTTAGGATATATGTTGGATGAAAAGGAACGGATGATGCAGAGCGTGTAGCGGGAAAGTTGTGAATGGTAGGAAGGTGGGCTGGTGCAACTAAATCGTTGGTCGGATGTGATAAGGACTAAGTCTAGAGTGCAGCATTAGGGTCATATACATAAGAGGGTAGTAATGATTACCTAGGTTAATGTATAAAGTAGATGAGACTATAGTCTGGGAAATAAGGCAGGATATATAATCTAAAATATTCAACGTGCTTCAGAAATGAGACAACCTTAATGGTTTTATTAGGTGATGAATAAAAAAAATCTGATTAAGAGAGGAAAGTTGACGTATAGAGAGATTGATGGTGGTGTGAAGAAAGGAGGTAAATAAAGAAAATAAAATGAAAGTATTGTATGCGTCGGTCTTTGGCTCTGTCGCGAAAGGTAGGATAGATAGGTCGGTTGTTAGGTATGTTATAGTTGGCGAGTTGTGTTGTGGGAATCGGCACCGGCTGGGGTAGATCCGAAGAAAAAAATGGATGGATGCAAAGTGAAGGAATGCCTGGAGGAAAGAAATGTGAGTTTGGTAGAGGCGAGAAGAATGGTGGTTGATAGGAATGAATGGCGGGGTGTTGTGAGGGGGCGTGGCTGTGGCCCACCTGGGTCAAGGGATGAACCCTGCACCTGACGATTTACATAGTATTAGTGAGGATCCGTCGCGGTCCCATGAAGCTCTAGGGTGGATTTTCTGACGGCGACGGGTTCCCGCTAATTGATATTGAGAGGGCGGTTAAGCGCTGGGCTTTCTTTCTCGACTTATGTCATGTTCTTCTATTACGTCTTTCCTTTTTCCGCCATGCAATAACGCACACTTTACTCCCCTCATTCTTGGGAGAAGAGGAAGGATGAATAATAATAATAATACATAATAATACATAATAATATATTAATATATATATATCAAATATAATAATATATTATATATATATATAATATATTATATAACTATATATATATATATTATATATAATAATAATTATAAATATATATTATATATATATATATACTTATTATAGTATATATATTTTTATCAGATAAGTATTGATTTTCATAACTTAAGTTTGGAAACATACATCTAAATTTTATCTCAAATGGAATTTGAATAAAGAGAGTATTAAACACTTAATGATGAACAGAATCAAACATAAAACATGGATCAACCTTTTGAAAAATATTCACCCTGAAGGTTCAAAAGGTTAGTAGTTTTCTGTTTATTTGTATTATCATTAATGCCTGCATGTGTTATTACGTATTTCAAATTAGTAATTAATCATTAAGTATGAAGTAATGGTCATATTTACATGTGTAAATAATTTTATCATAGTATTTTTGAATGGGTTTTTCACTCCACCATTATTTTTATTTTATAGCTATGAAATCAAATATATGTACGCAAATGTTTTCATTTCAAATATAAGTTATAAGAAAAGGTTCAAGTCGTTTTTAGTGGCATAATTTTAGGAATGGGTGTAAGTCTCCTTCAGTGGCACTCGGTTTTTAGTAGGAATAGACATCCCATTTTTTTTATTCAGAGATGAGGTTGTAGTTGGAATCTTTTATCAAACAATTTTTTTAAATTATAGTGGAAATTGGGCTCGTATAATAAAATGGGGATTTAACAGTTTTGATTTCTTTAATCGTGACTGACATCTCGTGCTAATATTTACATAATGAATTGATAATATCTGGCATTTAAGTTAAAGGAATATTTTGAATAAAGTAGAAATTTATTTATATAAAAAGGGGAAATTGTAAGAAGTTAATGTAGTTATAAAGTTGGATTTGATAATTGTAATGGTAATTTTTCCAGTACGTATTTAGGCAGTGTTATTGCTTATGTTATTTCGAGGATTGATATTTTTGTTTAAATAGCCAAAGTTTTTTAAACCAAATTTGTAAAATCCAGCTATATTTTTTTCTTTCAAAATTTCCCTTTATAGGAGAAGATGCTGTTCTTCTGTATTTATTACCCCTGCTGCTAAAACCCAAAAAAGTCGCACTTCCATCCAAAAAGAATACAAATTGGAAACCTTCGAAAGGTGACATGCAAGAGGCTTTCATGATTCATGCTCTGGTAATTTTATTATTTAGTTTTATATTATACTTTTTACTAAATTAAAAATATATTCCCTTTTTACTTTTATTACTCACAATATCCCTTAAAAAGTTAAAATGTTAATTTTATGATTTATTCCATTTTAATAATGCATTTCTTTTTCAGAATGCTGAGGATATTAGTATTATGATTTATTCCATTCTAATATTAATGCATTTCTTTTTCAGATTGCAGATGATATTCCTAACATCATTTCTCGAAGACAGGAAAAGCTTGGGGAGATGTCATTACACATGCAGCCATTTGTAATTATTGAGGGAGAAGATCTTCTGAATGCAGTGCATTACTACGTGGTTATGAATAAAGTGCTATACAGATTTGATTCACCCTTAAATGCAATTGAAAACTGCTTTAAAGCTTTTCATGTTTTCCACCTTCAATACCCTATGGAATCTGAAAGTGTTTGGTTATTTATACAGAAGTTCTTTTTTGAAATTACAACTGAGTGGGATAAGACAGTTTCTGATGTGTGCGAATTAATTTCAGATATAACATCATATAATACTGACGAAATTTCGGATTAAAATTTTGATAACCTTAAAATTTATAGTTAGAAAATGGAAATTGCTAAATTTAGTTTTGTTTGCTTTTATTGTAAGAGAAAAGTACCTAGTGATTCTAGTTTGATATTACATTTGCAAGTTTTTCACCCAGAGCAGTATTCTCAAAGTAAATTTATATGTGGGCAAGGTAATTGCCAAAAGCAATTTTGTTTAAAATGGCCCTTTAAAAGACATTTGAAAAAACATCTTTCCAATTTAAAAGTTATAAACTCTAATCAAAATTACAAAAAAACAAAACAAAATTCACAAAATGATTTTATTAGTTCTAATAATGATAATCTTTTAGAGTCTTCAAGCGGTGCTTCCAGTAACATTATTCAATCTACTTTAATACGTCAAAATATTAATCTATCTAATGATAAATTTTCTCATCCTTTAGAAATGAAAGACGAATGTCAAGTCTCTTTTTTAGAATATGATGTTTCAGCCCTACAAAGTAAATTCGAGGAAGAAATTCTGCAATTTGTCTCTCAAAAATTTCATAATGATTTTGCATCAAGAAAGAAAATTAGAGAGGAAATATTCCAAGCTGAGAATTTAATTTTTAATTCATCATTCTTGCCCTTGCTTAAACACAAAATTCTTTCTACTTTTCGTGATATGGACTCGCATGCTCTAGAACAGGTTTTTAATAGCGTTCAAAATCCATTTTCAGTATTTCGTACTGAATTTTTAACTTTAAAGTATCTACGTAAAAAAGAGGTGTATGTTGATCCTCAGCTTATAACGATAGGATATAAAACCAAACTGAAGAAATATAAACTTAAAACAGTCATAGAAAAAGTTCCCATTCGTATTTGTTATATTCCTATTATCGATACCTTAAAATGTTTGTTCTCGATGGACAACGTTTATGATATTGCATGTAAATACATGGATTCTTGTTCAGAGTCTGTACTTTTAAATGATATTAGTAATGGGAATATGGCCACTAGTAAATTAAATTACCCAGGAAGAAGAATTTTTCCACTCCTTCTTTACTATGATGATTTTGAATGTGGCAATCCATTGGGTTCACATGCTGGTAAGAACAAAATAGGAGCATTTTACTTTTCTGTTCGATGTTTTCCTAAAGAGTTTCAATCGCGATTAGAAAATATTTTTTTATTAATGTTATCTTATTCATCAGATATGCGAATGTTTGATAACGAAATTATTTTCAACAAGATGATAAAAGATTTAAATTATTTGCAAGCAGAAGGTATTGAAGTGAAAATCGGTAATGGAAACTTTAAAATTTATTTTCAACTGATATCACTTATTGGTGATAATTTAGCTATGAATACAATTGGAGGGTTTGTTCAAAGTTTTAATGCGAATTATTACTGTAGGCATTGTAAAGCGAGTAAGGAAATCTTGCAAAGACAAATGACGGAAGACATTTTATTACTGAGGAGGAAAGATGAATATGAAAGAGAGGTATTATTAAATACGCCTTCAGAAACTGGTATAAGATCTGAATGCATTTTTAATAAAGTTTCAAATTTTCATATATTGGACAATGTTATTGGTGATTTAATGCACGATATAACTGAGGGTGTTTGTAATTTTGATTTGAGTAAAATCATACTTTTTTATGTAAATGTAAATATTTTTTCACTTGAAACTTTAAATAATAGGATTCGTTTTTACAGTTACGGAGAAAATGAAGCTGCAGTACCTTGCATAAAACACGAAAATTTAGTCAAAGATTCATTAGGTTTTTCTGCATCGGAAATGATTTCCTTTGTAAATATATTTCCTTACCTTATAGGAAGTTATATACCATGCAGTGACAAACATTGGCAATTGTATTTGATACTTAGACAAATTTTAGATATTTTATTTTCAAGCACACTTCAAAAGGGAATTCATGTTTTACTGTCTACTCTTATTTCAGAACATCATGAAATGTATTTAAATTTATTTTCAGATTCTAATTTAAAGCCTAAACATCATTTTATGGTGCACTATCCGCGGATGGTTTGTGAATATGGTCCTCTTATTAATTTATGGTGTATGAGATTTGAAGCGAAACATAGAGAGTTGAAATTAATTAGTAATACTAGTCAGTGTAGAAGAAATCTACTTAAAACAATTGCTACTAAATATCAATTAAAATTTTCTTATCGTTTAATTTCCAACAGATGTTTGGATGATACTCTTGTCTGTGGAGAAAAAATAAATGTAATGGATTTTCCTGAAATAGTACGTCTTAATGCAAGTTTATCAACTTATGGGGAAAGGTTTAATGCTTATCGTCGTGTTATTTTTAATGGCCGTACCTATAAATCAAAATATTTTTTGTTTAATGCACTTAAAGATGATATGCCAATATTTTTTGAAATAATTTACATTTTTGTTTATGATCCTCCCCGTTTAATATTTTGTGGTAAGCCATACAGAACGCTTGAATTTAACACTCATTTTCATGCTTATGAAATTGAGAAACCCGAAAATAAAAGTCTATCACTATCATGTCTTTCCGAGTGTGTCGATTATAACTCCTATAAGTTGAATTTTATTGGTGGTAAAAAATTTTTAAGTGGAATCTTTAATATATGATAAATACTTTATTATTATGATTATTATTATTCTTTATGATTATTATTCTTTATGATTATTATTATTATTATGATTATTATTATTATTATTATTATATTCAGTTAAAAAATGTTCTGTAGTCTTTATTTTCGTTTCTATTATATAAATCATTTGCACCTGTTTTTTTTTCATCCTCTGTTGCCAATTATGTTAACACTTGAGCATTGAAGTACTTTCTTTGCTCTAATTATAATTTGTAAGCAATGTATATTTTGTTACATAAAATTTATTTCAAATATCTGAAAAGGTAAATGTAAAATTAACTTAACTCTGATTTACTTAATTGTGATAATTAGTAATTTAAAATCTGTAATTTCAATTACGATTATTCCTTACAAAAAAAATATAAAAAATTGCACAAGCATTGTATTTTATTTATGAAGATCATATTTTCTTTATCAGTTGTTAATATTTGGTTTTGAAAACTGATTAGTTAACGATAATTACAATTTGTAAGTTTAATGGAAAATTCACAGGCTAAAACTTTTTAATTTAATCGGAATAGTTAACGGTACAAATAACTTTAATATGAAACACATTTTTTTTGTGATATTAACCTACTGAAGAGCTCATTTTTATATAGAATTTTATTATAAAGAAAAGCTCAGGTGTTCAGTATCGATTGATCTGAGATTTTCTTTGTGATAAAATTAATTGTAAAAATTTAATCACTATTTAAAATGTAAATATAAAGGAAAATAGATTTGGTGATTCAGCAGATTATAGTTATTTGTACCGTTAATTTTTCCTATTAATTTAACTTTTGGCAAGTGAATTCTCCATTATACCTACAGAGTTTAATTTTCCTAACTAAATCAGTATTTCGCTTTGACCAAATATTTACAGTGGATAAATAAAATATGATGATCATAAATAAATCAAATCAACAAAGTTTACTGTAGAGTACAGTAATATATTTGTTGCAACTAATATAAGAATGCTATAGTTACAAATCTTTTGTTCTAGTAGCCAAATTCTAGCTCAAATGGAAATAAATATGTAGTAAATCCAACGAAAATATTGCTGTTGTAACTAAACATTATTTAGTAAATCTAACCATATTTGTTGCTAAGGTAACCAATATTCCCACTTAGATTCCTAATAAATGTTTTGGTTAACCGAATCAAAATCTTTTGTCCTAGTGACCAAATTCTAGCACAAACAAATAAATATTTAGTAAATCTAACGAAACTTTTGCAGTTATAACTAAACTTTATGTAACTAAAAATAATTAATTAGTAAATCTAACCAAAATTCAGTTGCAATTGCCAAATTCCAAATTCCCACTTTGATTCCTAATAAATGTTTTGGTTAACCGAATCACAATCCTTTGTCCTAGTGACCAAATTCTAGCACAAACAAATAAATATTTAGTAAATCCAACGAAACTTTTGCAGTTATAACTATACATTATGTAACTAAAAATAATTATTTAGTAAATCTAACCAAAATTCAGTTGCAATTGCCAAATTCCAAATTCCCACTTTGATTGCTAATAAATGTTTTGGTTAACCGAACAAAATATTTGATCATGATAAATAAATCAAACAGGTTATTACAAATAAATTTTGATTGTGAGAATCAATAGTGTTGTTGATGCAACTAAAGTTTTGTGGTCCTTGTAACTAATTTCAGTTTTGTTGATGATGATTTGATAATCACAACCAAATAAATTGACTAAATGTTCGTTAGTGTAAGAAATATTTGGTTACTATTACCAATTTTTTGGTCACGGTTACACACCTATTTCGTTTATGGTAACAAAAACAGCTTGGTTATGTTAACCATAATTCGTGTGGTGCTATATTGACAAAAAAGTTTCGTTGTGACAATCACTTTTTGGTCTATGCAAATAAATAATTTTTTCAGTGTAGGGATTTTATATATAAATATATAAGCATGCGCATTTACTTAGCATGAATTAGCTACTATATATATATATATATATATATATATATATATATATATATATATATATATATATAATATATATATATATATATATATATTATATATATATAATATATATCATATATAATATATATATAATAATATAATATATATATATATATTATATACTATAGATATATATATATATAATATATTATTTATAATATTATATATATTATATATATATATTATATATAATATATATATATATTAATATTATATATATATATATAATAATATATAAATATATATATATATATATATATATATATATATTAGTAGTGCTAACAGATTCCAATGCAAGGGCATAACTCGGATACCCCGTACCCCAGCGTCTTACGTTGAGGCATATTGGGCATCTCCCCGGAAGGTGGCTACCTTTTGGGTACTTTTCGCGTCTTGGGGGCCCTACCCTGGGGCAACTACCTAGGGCACAAGCCCATATTTTCTATTAATTCGCCTGAACGTGCGTGAGTGTGTCTTACGCGGGAGCTATTTGCTCACGACTATTCATTGAGCGTTTTTTACCCTACCCCCCTTTGTTCATCCCCTACCCCCCTATGAAGTAATCAGCTTATAGGCTGGACCAGGGCTCGAGCCCTGGACTCAGGGTCTTCCCTGAGTGATATTTGGCCACCTACCTGCATGGGCTACCTTTCGGGTTACTTTTCAGGGTTGCCGTTTTATTTTGGGGGCTGGTCCCCCCGGGGGTCCCCTATTTCTATTGATTCGCCATGTACAGTGACGTGAGTGTTTTTTGCGTGGGCACATGTCATCACACATTCACGAACATTTTTTACCCTACCCCCCTTTGTTCATCCCCTACCCCCCTTTGTTCTCGTCATCACAAGTGCTGGATCGAGGTTCCTGGATGTATTTTAGGCCTAACTATGTGCTCATGTAACCACCCTAACCCGTGTACGAGGCGTAGCCTCGTACATGGATGCGTAGCCACGTCATGAGCTACTTTCAAGGCTACTTCACGAAAGTAGCTGAGCCGGGCTGGAAGTCCAACGCGAACGCGACCGCCGGTCCGGAACCGCCGCGAAAGCGCCCGCACGCGCGAACGCAAAAATATTTCGCGGGTTATGGGTGCGGCTTGAGGTAGTGTTAGTGATAATATCCATGGGGGTATATATATATATATATATATTAATTATAATATATATATAATATATATATATATATATATATATTTTATATTTTTTATATATATAATCTATAATATATAAATATATATATATATAATTTATTTTGTTACTAAAAAAATTTATGCTTTTTATGTTTATAACGTGAAAATTTACGTTTTTACATACCCTAAACAGTAAATCATAAATCAAACCACCATTCCAACCACCCTCTACCAGCATGATTTATTGACTATTGATCTATTGAATCTATTGATCTATGATTCATTGTCATATTTTGATTAAATTTACTATGTTTTACACACCCTAAATCAGTATAAATCAGTAAATCAACCATCAGACCCACCCCAATCTATTTATCTATTGATCTATCGATCTATTGATCATGTCATATTTTTATTAAAATTACTATGTTTTACACACCCTAAATCAGTAAATCAGTAAATCAAACCAACCATCCAACCACCCTCCTAAACAGCTATGATCAATTGATCTGATTGATCTAGTGATTAAGTCGAATATTTTTATTAAAATTGTTAGGTTTTACTACCCCTAGGACGTAAAGGACGAGATTGCGCAATCAGTAGACCCCCACGACCCTCTGTGCGAACTATGCTGTTCCTACGTCTTACGTCATTTACGTTTCCTTAGTCTTACGGTTCTTACGTCTTACTGTACACACAAATTGTGATAAACATGGTGTGTTGTGTGTGTGTGGGTGTGTGTGTGTGTTTTGTGTGTGTGTGTGTGTGTGTGTGTGGTGTGTGTGGTAATTGTACAATCAATTGTAGTTACATCATAGCCAGATCAAATGAGACAGGGGATAGCTAAGTATAACAGCATAGGATATATATATATATATTATAATATTTATATATATATATATATATTATATATATATATATATATATATAGTATATTATATATATATATAAGGCACTAAAATCGAAATTCTCATTCTCTATGGATGCAATTAAGAGTCACAGAGAGAGAGAAAAAGATATACTCACATGGGTTATACTCGTCAACGGAGGAATACATTATGTATCAGGTTTTAATTGGATAATAGTGTTTTCGTTCCTTGATAAGATACTCACTCTTAGTTATGAGTATCTAGTTTATATAATAAATAGTTAATTGAATTATTCATACATGCAGTGCTCGCAATTAATTTATTTTTTAGGAGGAATGGTGCCCGGCCTACTGGGAACATAGTCTCACTCCCGTAAAAGCCGGCGCTGAGTATATTAAGAGCTGTGATAAAAAGTAGAATATGAGAGTATGTGATATAGGATACTCGCTTATAGTGCTGTATATCTAGACTTCTATTACTTTATATTTAATAAACAGTGTTACATATATAATGTATTGTTAGATTAGAACTGTTTTATTATGATTATATGATATCCTGTATTTTTATATTATTATATGAAAATACTTGTATATCATTGTAAAAGTGATTTTGGATATTTATTATCATAAGGAAAAAAGTTGTCTCATATTTTATCATAAATAACAAATGTTTAGATTTAGATACGCCTAATATAAGACTAGTTTAATATAACAATTAACCGCGAGTCCCAATGGTAGTATATATATATTATAGTAGCACAACTTACCTCACTACAACACTCTGTCTCACTATATACCGTATATTTATTTATTTACTTAGCTATTTACTATGTTATTTACTATACTGTTTATTAAGTTTTAGTCCATAGTTATATTAACTATATTGTCTATATATATAGTAGAATTATAAGTTAAGTAGTAGTGTGCTGTTAGTTGGGCTATATATATATAAGATATGTATATATATATAATTAAATGATTATAAAGTAGTAAGTTAGTAAGAGAGTTAAGTTAGTATATATAGTAGTTTATATATATTAAGTAGTAGTATAGTATATATCATCAGTGAAGTGATATATGACATTGATAAGATTATTAGGTATATATTACAATAAGATATCCTCCAAAACTACAGTGATATAGAATAGCTAATAATTATATATACCCATATAACAACATCCCCTAAAGACCTACCACTCAGAAAAAGTACGACAATGTCGAACACTAAGTATATCAGTTCACATACTATATAAACAACAACTAACAACATATAACTATAACTCAATACCAGCCCGACCAAACACTAAACAATACATAACCATACTAATACAACAACAACATACATAACATATAACATATTATCAACTAATACTATAACAACAACTAAACTAACAACTAAACTATATAAACTAAACAAACACAAATTTACCAGTTGAAAATTAAAAAATTTTAGGTCAAATAAATACTATTCTTTTTATTTCTCTTATTTTTTTATTTTTTACAGTTGTCACCATCACACTCCATCTGAGGTGCGACACTGCTATCTGCAAAGATAGAACGGGTTGACATTAAGGCAATGATATGTCACTCCTGCCTTCATAAGGCTCATATGCCCACTCTAAGACAAAATGTATCGCTGTGCAACCTTATAAATGTAGTCATACACGATCAGCAAGTACGTTTATGGATTATTCGAGATTGGAAGATTAAATATTCAGCATATGAGGATAAAAAAGCTCAACAGATAGATGAGTTATTAAGTAGTAGTTTCTCATCAGTAACAGGAAACATTTCTCGTAGTCAGAGAAAAGATCAGGACGCATCTCTCGTCTACTGGACGACTAAACGTAGCGCTCTGGAGTAACCAGACAGTTCATCATCGAAGCTACAATGTTCAGGATCCCCCGTCCACCTGCCTAGTTCTACAAGGTGGCGACGTAATAACGTGGAGGTCACTGCACGCACCCACGTTATACGCTCTCTCCCTCGCGACGCACCTGCCGCGATGCTTTGACTGCTTTTAACCTATAGCTAGCCAATATTGAACGATACATGTAGCATCCTATCATACAACGCCGCGCATTATACCAGTATTGAGAAAGGGTCAAGGGAAACTGTGAAAACGCAAGAAGTAGTTTATAAATAGAGTCAAAAGATTCTGGTCCTATTCGTACTCTGAAGCAGCTATCAGCAATAAACCTCGAACCCAGAAGTGTAAAAACAACGCAATGCCTCCCATCGTTCCACAATTACTGAAAGCATAAAGCGCACTAGAAGTACTTGCAGATTACAGAGATAGTCGGCGGACTAGAACGAGCTGGCTTAGTTGGAATATCTGGAGCAACTGAGAAGAGAAAAAAGTCTCGCAGTCTAATCAGAACTCCCAGTTTCTTTGAGTGGCCGCCTAGATAGCGCAAGTCAAGTATATGTGAAGTAGTGGTGAGGTATGTCCAAGACATAGTTTTTGAGTTTTATAGGTTTAGGCCAAGGAGTAGATGGTTAGTTATAAGTTTAGTCCAACTCAGGAGTGACGAAAGTAGGTAAAGCTCGGTCGAAGACAGAAGGAAGTTAAGAAGAGTGTATCTTAGACGAAGGGAAGCAAGTTTGTGTAGTGGAGTAAGGTGGAGTGTTTTATGTTAAGTGGTAGTGAATGAATTTAGTACGATCAAGTAGGTTTTCTAGACACCCCACCCGGGAAAGTTTCGTATCCAGAGTTCAGCAAGTAGAGTGAATAGAATCGGAAAGATTAAGTCGAGAGGCAATTCTAGAAGTAAAACAAGGAGCAGAATTGAAATGACGTTGAAGAGTGGAATAAGGTAGGTGATAGATGCGATGGGAAGTACGCTCGTGGAGTGAAGGGTGAATGTAGCTAGTAAGTTTAGTTAGAGTGGTAGTAGTTATAGTAGAAACTTTATTACTATTGTATGAACAGTAGTGAGTAATAGCAATCTTAACTCGCCAACTAGGCAATATTTACAAATCGAGTAGGAGGGACAGATACCCTACGAGTTTAACTCATCTCATACATGATGCATCCTCTCAAACAACGAGTAGAAAATATAAGTGATCGGACATCCTCTAATAAATATCGATTTTACCAACAGCACAACGACTCTGTACAGCTCGAAGCTCTAATAGAGAGTAATAGTATACATTTAGATTACTATAGGTAAAGACTGACGAATGCCACCGAACTGAGCTCGAGAATTAGGGCCCAAAGCGGTGTGTAAGCGCGGTGAGACTCTCATGGGTAGCCAGTGACGAGCTGTGCGTCTTAATATTAGAACCCGGTCAAATGGGTCCCTCTTAGGATAAATAGTAAAGTAGCATCAACGCACGCTCAAGAGTACGAACGACGCATCGGAGATGTAATGCGTGTGCCTAAAGGGCGGAGGCTAACTAGAATTTCTCGCGCTCAAGGTTACAGATGAGGCCAAAAGACTGGATAATTTCTGCGCGAAGCCTTAGAAACGTGGGCCGATGGACACGCGGGTGGGCTCTGAACGCTGGCCGCCTGCTAGTCGAGTAACGACAGACGAAACTGAAGTGCAGATTTCCAGATGATCGTACAGAGAATGAGAGTTCTGAAGAGAGTTTCATTATAGTTGCTAGTAGAATGTTAGATAATACTAGAGGTGAGAGAGCTAATAGCGCGCACACAGTGTAGTTGTATAGTAAAGGGTCAGAGCGCTTTCTCTTTTTATTCGAATAGGTTGACATGTGCGTTGCTTATATACCACCTCACTCTATGAGGGAAAGTGCTTTAAGTATTGATAGAATAGTAGAATATATAGTATATATTATGATAACGAGGGCGCGGTAGATAGTACACGGATTAAGCACTATAATACTCCCTCAAAATCGGGGAGGAATGCCATTCACGGGCCACCGACTCCTAAACGTTTTCGTAATAGATATATATATATATAATAAATATTAATGTATATATATATATATATTATAAATATATATATATATATATATTAATTATATTATATATTAATATATAATATATATATATATATATATTTTCTATATATATATATTTTAGATATATATGTTATAATATATATGTTAGTATATAATATATATATTATTAGATATATATATATTATATATATTATATATATATATTA
>JABUQX010075105.1:0-12500 GCA_015478945.1 Trachelipus rathkii | reverse complement strand
CGTTACCCATATATCCTATATATATATATTCCTCCAAATATTATAATAATAGAATATATATATATATAATATAATTATATATTATTATATATATATATATATATATATATATATAATATATATATATATATATATATATATATTATATATTTAAGCTTAATCTCCTAGAACAGCGCTTCCCAAACTTTTTCCTCTCCCGTACCCCTTGATTAGGCTTTTCACGCATTAGTACCCCCTTTTCTCATACAATCCCATCACGCAAAAAAAGTTTGTTTTTAAGTAGTAATATTCATAGGGTTAGATAATAATCAAAAGACTCAAATTAATGACATTTATAGGCTTTTATTTTTGATTTTACATTTTACATTTATTTAAAATTTTTATAATACGAGGTTCTAACATGGTGAATGAGCGGGGTAAATTCCTTCCTTTTTTGTGTTTTCCACCATTACCAATATTATTTTCACGTACCCCCAACGGGTCTGCCGAGTACCCTCAGGGGTACGCGTACCACAGGTTGGGAAACGCTGCCCTAGATGAAGAACTTGTCATTCAAGGCCTACATCTTTGCCATATGATACATACTAGTAGGGGAATAGTCCAAATCAGCGACTAAGCCTAATTTTAATTGATTTTAAGTTTTATTTTAATATACTACTATATATAATATAATAATATATATATATATATCTATATTATAATATTATATAATATATACTAATAAAAAAAAAATGTATAACTATATATAAAAATATTTACTATATAAAATATATATAATATATATATATATATATATATATATAATATATATAATATATATATATACTATATATAAAGTATACCTATTATACTATGTAATATATATATATATATATTATATATATATATATTATATATATATATATTATATATAATAATATATAATATATATATATATATATATATATAATATAGTAAAATAAAACAAAAAAAAAAAAAAAAAAAAAAAAAAAAAAAAAAAAAAAAAAAAAAAAAAAAAAAAAAAAAAAAAAATCAAAAATCTCAACACAAATCATCCACACCCTCCTGATCGGAACGTTCATCGTCAATTTTCATTTTAACCAAAAAAAATAAGTTTGAATTCAACCACTGCGAGACCTGGATATAAATACCAAAGCTCTATCTATACATTTCGGTTGGCCAATGACCTATTCTAGTCTGAGAAACTTCGATAAAAATTGTAAGACTATTTTCTAAAATGTCAAAAAACATAGATTTTCAAAAAGTGAAATTACCAAAAGAAATAACTATTTAATACTGAAAAACATACCAAAGAGACGGTTAAAAGTTAGAAGAAGCTGAGGTTTGCTTTTTTAATTTGATCAAAATTGACTAAAAATTAAGAATTTTATGTTCCATTTTTAGGTTAAGGGTTAAATAGGGCTCGAGCCAGAGCTATAATTGTTGTGTTGTTTTTCTTTTTTTTTTTTTTTTTTTTTTTTTTTTTACTAGTCGTATGAAACTCAGACATTCATCAAACTAGCGCAAACTACGCCAGATAGCACAGACCGCAGCTTTAAAGGAGAGCAGATTAAATTCAACAGGAACACAGAAGATGGAAGAGAATTCCACAAGAACAGAGGTGGCAGGAAAGAAGGAAGCACCGCAGCGAACAGCCTGGATGTTACCAATATCAACACAAAAACTCATGCGCGGAGCACAGCACCCTTTGTGCTACGAGGGCGTTGTAAGGTTGGTGGTACGCGAGTGATAAGCTCCCTCGAGCACTTGCCGCAGCGGTACCTATAGAAAGAGATAAGGCACCAACATCGCGCCGCATAGATAGAGGGTCCAAATGAACTGGAAAGTACAGAACAGTTTTATAAGCCTTTTGCCTTTGACTCGACCCTATCCAAAAGCCGCGGTGAAACCAGAGCCACCCAGATATGCAGACAGTACTCGATACAAGGGCGGATGAGGCCCTTCTATAGCTGGAGCAACTGAGAAGAGGCAAAAAAGTCTCGCAGTCTAACAGAAATCCCAGTTTCTTTGAGCAGCTCTAGCAAACACGTTGTGATGTGAGGTTCCAAGACAATTTTTTGTTTATGTTAAGGCCAAGGATGTTTATATGTCAACAGGGAAGAGACGATGAGACCGCTCGAAAAGAGATATCCGGTGAATTTTAGTCATATATGGAGAATAATCTCTAAAGAGAGGGATGCTCTTGAGTTTTGAATGTTTGTGGCGTTATTATATTGCATAACAGAACAGTGACTTTCACACAAGGCTTACACAGACGAATCTCTCTAGCGCCTGGAAATATATCTATACCAAAATCACTGGCGAGATCACAGACGAAAGTATTGAACAGAGGGCATTCATAAGTATAGTAAAGAGGGATGCTAGAGTAAAGCTGAACGAGTTGTACAAGTATAATTATACGTGTAGGGTTCATCGCATCAACGAGTGGATAGAGTTAGATGTTGCAGGTGAGAATGATATCTATAATGCAAAGTTTTATTGAAGAAATTATATATATCTAGAGAGAATAAACACAGGAACCTGAGGAACACAACTGTTGATAGAAAAGGAAATGAGAGTCTGCTCCCAATCGAACGAACTAGCTCGGAGATAATGAGCCGATATTGAAAGGAAATACTTAGAATAACAATAGATAGCAAGAGAGATGGGAAGGCTGGAGAGACAGCTGAAACGCGTGCCATACCACGATCAAATGCCTTGGATAATGTCAAGCGCCACACGCAAGTCTCCCGATAGTTCCTAGAGGGCGGAAAACCATAGATCAGTTAGATAGCCGAATAGATATCGCCAGTAGACTTCGAGCGCCGAAAGCCGATCGAAAGAAGTGAATGAGATTCTAGATTGATCTAAGAAATGAGAGTTGAGGAGGTTCAAAGATCTTAGATAGAATACAAGTGAGAGCTATAGGGCGATAGTTAGAAGGATCAGAGCAGCTTCCTTTTTTCGGAATAGGTTGACATGTGCGTGCGGGGTTCCAACACTGAGGGAAAAGTATTAGTATTGAGACATAGAGAATATAGTGGAACGAGGGGGGTAAGCACGAAAGCACACTCCCTAAAAACTCGGGGAGGAATGCCATCCGCGCCATCCACCTTCCTAACGTTCATAGATTTTTAGGCAGCCATGCACCGATCAAATTTGTAATGCACAGGCACAAGGTATAGGGGACAACCTGAGAGAGAAGTGGAGGATTGAGGAATGCCAGAATCTCCAGGGGTTGAGTAGAGGAAAATAGGAGCCGAAGAGATTGGCCTTTAAGTTGGAGAATTAGCAACAGAACCATCAGATCGAATAGAAGAGGAAGACCAAATTTACAGAAGTTTTTAGAGATGTTTTGGCAAGAGGCAGGAAGGTTTAATCCAGTAGGAGAAATCAAGGAGCGTTAACGCCCACTTTCGTTTGATGAAAGGCCGCTTTGCTCGACGAAGAGTATCCCTGCAACGTTTCTAGCATGAATGAAAATTTAGCAAGAGTGCATAGAAGAACGCAGAATTTTTCCACCCCGATACGCATTGTCTCTAGCCTGAATGGCCAGATGAGGAAGCACGATCGAACCATGGATTAGAGGAGAGAAAGATTTAGTCGAAGGAGAAATAAAAAAAAAAACCCCCTTTTTTATTTGCGCTCCCATTTCCCAATTTTCCCCAACGATTCAGCGAAGCGTCACAGAGGACCAAAGCAGTTCATTCCAATTATAGATATAGCGTAATGCATCGGCCGATCAAATGGTTGCCAGGATAAAAAACGCCGTTAGCGGCAGGATGGAGCTGTTGAGAGTAAAGTATTAAAATTTGAGATATAAGTTGTGCGTCAAGATTTACGATAGCGAGCGAAAGTGCGTGTATCTCAAAGAGAGAAGACTAGTGGTGAAACATAGGTCAAATGTGTTCAAGAAGGTTGGGACGATACGGAATGTGTGTGGGTTCTTTAATTAGTTGCTCCAAATCGTTGAGAATGGTGAATGATTCGGCCTCCTCCACCTAAATCAGTATGAGAGCACCCCAACCATTTCGTGTGTGTACATTGAATCCCTTAAATAGAAGGACCTCAGTATTTGATGAGAAGATATAACAGTCTCGTGAGAAGTAGGAAGATATTCAAAAAAGGCGTGAAAATCTGTTCTGTTAGATGAGAACAGTAGCAGAAGCACAATATTATTTAGTAGAAGGAGAAAGATTTTAATCCATAGAACATCGAAAGTTAAGGTCGAAATTGGAACCATGCCCTTAGTCAAATACTGGAGAGGTTCAAGTTCTAGGCATATGCAGTGTTTGGCTTTCTGAATTTCCCAATCGCTTTAAAAAGGGAAAACTTTAAAATACTAAACAGAAATGAAAGAAAGTAAATATAAGATTCAAACTTATTAAAATGTCCAATCGCCATCTGACTCTGAAAAAAAAAAAAGGTTTCAACATGTTGGTTAAATATTAACACGCCAAATAATATTAAAAAAAATCTCCATTATTTCTAAAACATTTTTAAACTGATTACGCCATAATAATAGTTATTTAATAAACTATTACTAAGGCTGTTTATGATAATACAATTATACATTAATGTTATCAACTATATATTAATGTTATTCTTCCTTCGTTAAATCATTTTAACGCTTAAGTCATAAAGTGTATCTCAATCGTAATCATTCCAAAAATCATTAATAATCATTATTATATTAAATAACCTTGTATCTATAAGACTAGTAATATAAAAATATTAAAAATATTTTTATAAAGAAATATTTTAAAAAATAAAAATATTAAAATATTTTGCGATATTTTGTCTATATGCAAAGTTCACGATATATTCTTATTGAGAGAAATTGCTCTAATCTTTAAAATTCTAAATTGAAGTTGTTCATATGGATTAAAATTATGATTGATTATAAATACTTTATTTATTGTAAGAAGAAAAAATATATAATTTAAGTTACCTCTTCTTTTATCACATAAGAAGTGTCTGTTATGTTATATCTGATGTGCGAGATAAAGCAGTAAAGAGTCGCACAAAATTGCGTGATAATCTGATTTTACTAATCCAACTATCAGATCATAATTATATTCATTTGGATACATAATAAGTCTGTTTCCAATATCTCGCCTATACTGGTTGGAATCTGCCATCAGATCTCTTTAAAATATGACCATAATTAAGCATTTCCCAACGCTGTAAATATTAAACATTAAATAATTATTAAATATAAATAGTAATAAACTAAATATTGAACATATTAAATATTAAGTAAAATCATAAACCAAAAATAAATTGAATGTTAAATAATCAAAAGCAAATATTTAATTCAGATATTATTAAATATTAGAAGCAGAAACAAATTATATTTATTTAATATTTCAAGCGTAAATATCATTTGATATTATTTTAATCATCATGCAATTATTAAAATTTGCAAATATTATATTCTCACAAATTGTAAAGAAAATAAAAGGAATACCCCTTTTTCGACATTGAAAGTTCAGGAATGGTTTCGATGCGTTTCGGAAAACGAGGAATTGTCAAGAAAGATATCAAGTTCCCTGTGTAAGCGCTTGTTATAATGAAGGAGAACAAAATCAGTTGTTAGGTAAAAAAGCGCCAAAATCCTTTGAACGTTCAGGAGGTACTTGCCGGAGCGAGCCACTTGTAATAGAGCCGAACCTTAAAACAATAAAATCTTGAAGATACAAATAAAAAAAATTCACTATTCAATGCTAGTATGTATAAAATAATACTCAATATATATACTAACTATAATACATATATATGATAAAAAAATAAAAAATAATTATATATATATACATATATATATATATATATATATATATATATATATATATATATATATATATATATATATATATATATATATATATATATAATATATAAATATATTGGATAGGTACTCTGGGGAGGCAAAAACCGGAGGCCTATCAAATTTCAAGGAGAGTAAGTGGATATCATTAGCAAGGTCAATTTCAAAGGTACCCTGTCTTGCTACAACTGTGTTTGAAACGTGCAAGTTGAGAGACATGAAAAATAATAATTACATCAATCTAATTTTCTAAGTGAGTACAATGTATAAAATTATGGATGTAGCGATTAATTTTGGAGTCAGAGATTGGACAGAAAAAAGGATGAGATTTCTGTATTAGGCTCAACAGCATTAACTTTCTCAAAGGAGGAGGTATGCTATTGGGAATGTTTCAGAATAGTTATTGTATAGCCACGATGCTGTGTATAAGAAACGATGAGTCAACATTACGAAGGCAGTAGAAGAGTCTAAAATAGTGATTAGTGAGGAGCCAGCTAAGTAGGATAATAGAGAATGAAAAAGTCCCTTCGATACTACCAGTAGTAACAAATTTCACCAGATAAAATGTTATAATAATGATTGTATGTTGAGTGGATTTGCTATGGTTACGAACACCGTGTCGAATAGTGTATGACATGACCCTTAAACAGACATCCACAATTCTTCTCAAGCACCCACCCAACACAATAATAATTCCAACCATCAAACCGCCTGTACCACCTAGTTCAATTACTTATACTCATATTTGAGCCTGTGATCTCTCTTTATTTTGAGAGTCTGTCTATTTAAAAAGCGTACAGTAATAAATTTAATATATGGAAGATACATATTTTAGAATAAGAGAATAATTAAGTGGCGCCGATCTCATTATGGAACACCCTGTAACTGTAATTTTATATATATATAGACTCCCCATATATACATAGAAAGAAATGTGACGTTGTAAAATATTGTAGACTTAGAGAATTTAAGGACGTTGTGTAATAATGAAGGTGTTAATATATCATATAGGTATTGAAAGTACTGAACTACGTGAAATATTAATATTAAAATGCTGGAGTCGGATAGTCAGGATTAAATTTTATAATGATTGATAAGATCTTATCGATAAGCCGGTGACAAAAAATATTTAACCAGCTCCGCAGCGCTGCTTAAATTAAATATGATATGTGGTCCTACTAATAATATATTCTATATCTAGAGAAATCCACATAAAATCAATTTTCTAATCACTTTCAATTAATACTCCATCACTTTATCATAATATAATTTTCTATCACATAATACATGTTTCTATCAACTTCTCAAATTCTAATCACTATTACTATATCAATTAAATCAACTGCTAGTCGTATGCTCAATTCTTTAACTGCTCATTTTCTCTTGACGGTGTTGGATCTGAGGATGCGGTTATGCCGAGCTGCTTCGATATTATAATACTCTACATTAATTTAATAGGAACATAAAAAAAATTTTATTATGCATGATAAGTATATTTCCCACACACACACACGCACAATAATTATAGACAACTTAACACAACTTATCATAACCTTACTGATTTTATCTGCACACGGATGCGAGAAAAGAGCAGATGAGAGTGTATTATAGATTAATAATACATAACGTATAATAATATAATGTAATGTACATGCTATAAAAAAATATGTCGTAAATTGGCAATTTTTATATTAATTAATACAATTATATTATTGGTATAAAGCGCAGCGTTCTTATACTATAGGTAAATTAATACAAAACCGATTGATTGTAATAGAAAAATATAAGATATTATCTTTATTTTAATAGAATCTTATGAATTCTATTATATATTATATATTAATAATATATATTAATTAATATATATATATATTTTATTTTTTTTTATTTTTTAACAGGTAAATAAACACCATACTCACTTATCACGGTGCAGAGCCTCTAAATCAAATGAGTAGAAGAGTGTACTCCATTATAAACGTCGAAGCAGACGGTAGCCAAGTCATCAAAGAGTGAGGAATAGCTTCAATTCTACCCATCATACCGACCAGCGTTGCGAACTATGTGACCCTCGCTGGAGTTTGAGTGAGCGGGTGCTCTTAAACAGCTCGAGCATCGGGCGCTTTTATTATTATTAAAATAATAATAGAAATATCAATATAAAAAAATAATATTTAATATATATAAATATAAAAGATATATATATATTAACATATACATACATACACATACAACATATATACACCATACATGAAATATTAATACATAAATACTATATCACACTAATATATATATATAGAAATATACATATATACAATAATAATAATATAATAATATAACATACTATTCAATTAAATATCATTCATTGAAATAATTATTATTAATTACAAACACTAATATTTCACTATTATATCACCAGTAATTACTATATTTTAATATTAATGTTACTATTATGATGCACTGTACTATGTTTTAATAATAATATTGTTATTCCTACACAATATTTCACTATATATCAAATTAATAAATATATACCACTATTCACTATATTAAAAAAATAGATTAACATTATACTGTATTATTATTATCAATTATATCACCGCAACACTGTAAATATATATATATATAATAATATATATATATATATATATATATATATATAATATATATATATATAATATAATATATAATATAATATTATATATATATAACTATATATATATATATATATATATATATATATATAGTATATATATATATATTTCGAGTTTTAGCCACAATCTATTAAAATAATTGTGTTTCCAGGGTGCGGGACGGGGACCCAACTCAAATGGACCCCATCAACCTTTTCCTAAACCTCCGCTCTATTAATGAAAGAGATTTTACAATGGATTTATACATTTTGCACTAGTATGAATTCAAATATTAGGAAGGTTGTGGCTTGAGAAACCTCAAATTTCTGCCTTTTCTGCCTGAAGTTGTATTTCTCTTTGTTCATCATATATAGCTAGCCATTGCCCTAAATACTCTCTCACCTTGGAAACGCCGGAGGGGGATAGTTGGAGGACAGGCCAAGTATATCCTTACAAGTTTACTCAAGCGTGGTAAACATTTTGCTTAACTTTCCATCAACTGATAGGATCGTCATTGTCATTTGCATACTAGCGTTTTCTTGTGATAGTTTTCAATCATTTTACACTACACTTTTTGGCAATGCGTGTGTTTCTTTATCACTACTGGACTTGTAGAAATTCTTTCCAGTGAATTCTGTTATTGATTTACTTTGTAGAAGGTGTGCCTTCTGTAAATTGTCTTTTCCTTTTAATAATGAGTGGTGAATTAATAGGCTGTTCGGATTTAAGTTTTTCGACTGCAGCGTAAAGTGACAATTTAACTTGTTCTAATATTGCACTACAAAAAAAACTGGCCTGTATAACGGGATCTAAGTAAGTTGCAATAGTATGAAGGTTATTAATTTCCACAGAACCAAAGCGTTTTTCTAGCTCTAGTTTTATTACATCTTTCATTCTTTTTAAACCTTTATCATTTTCATTTGAAGATGGTTCAAAATGCTTCCTTAGCGTTGAGATTAATGGTATTACATCGGGAACAGAAGCTGAGAGCGATGTTTGTATTTATATTTTATTATTTTTTTTGATAATTTCTTCAAATGGTTTCAATAGCTTAATGCAGTGTGATATGATGTCATATTCCACATTAGTATGAATGTTAACTTTGGAATACGTACGAACTGGCGTACAAAGCAAAGAGGTTCTTTGAGCAATACCATTCTTTCCTCCTATTGACTCAAATTATTATGAACTTCATGCTGTGAGATCATGAGTCCTCATTACACAGTTGAGTCCAGTCAAATGTATCTCATTTAAAGTTCACGTTCAGATTCATCTTAAGTATTTTTATAATAAAATTCTTCATCAAATCTCAACATTAAATATCCGCGCAACATCCGCATGGCAAAGCGGCGGATGCGGATTGCGGAATCTTTAATAATGTGCGTATGCTCCGCGGATGCGGATGCGGATGCGGATGCGGATGCGGATGTTACCTGTATCACTAATATATATATATATATATATATATATATATGTATATATATATATATATATATATTATATATATATATATATATATATATATATGTATATATATATATAGATATACTATATATATATATATATATATATATATATATATATTATATATATTATATATAATATATATATAATATATATATTATATTAATATTATATATATATATAATATATATATATGTTATATATATATATATATATATAATATATATATATATTATATATATTATATATATATATATATATATATATATAGCATATAGCTATATGGATGATTGATACTTATATATATATATATATATATATATAAACATAAGAGATAAAGATGGTGGATAAATGTAAGTATTGGGTGGAGTTATTTGAATGGAGAGGGAGGAAATATAGAAGAGATCACAAGTACGATTAGCTCAGTATGGGTTGGGGGCGGAAGAGCAGTGTATCCTACTGAAAGACAGACAAAATGAGTCTGGAGGAAATGGGCTGATATTTGAGGGTGTGTTAACCCCGAATTTAATTATGGAGCAAAGACATGGAGTACGACCAAAAGAGACGATAGTAGAATACAGTCGGAGGAGATGTATGTTTTTGAAGCGGATAATGGGAAAGGCCTAGAAGAGATGGACAAGGAAAAGAAAGAAAAAAATAAACAAAGGAGGAGCGTTGGAGTGGCAGGCCTAAATTGATAAGATGGATGGCAGCCAATTGGAGGTGGATGCAAGAGCAGGAGAGTTGGCCAAGAAGAGATGGGAAGTGAAGGACCGAGGAAGAGACCAAGAGAAAACCTAGGAAAAGAGATGGTAGAGTTCTGTTGGAGGACTCATTGAGAGACATGGAAATGCCGTCTGTGCAGAGCTGAGTGAAGATGAGTCGAGCGATAAAGAAGATTCAGAGAGCGCTGGCACAAACGACAGTCTTAACCCTCACTGGGATGGCTTATTATATATATATATATATATATAATATATATATATATATATATATATATATATATGAATATATATATATATATATTATATATATATATATAATATATAATATATAAATAATATATAATATTAATAAATAATAAATATAAATTATATATATAGATATAATATATATATAATATAATATATATATATATATATTATATATATATATATATATAATATATTATATATATATATATATATATATATATATATATATATATATAATATATATAATATATTATTATATATATATATATATAATAATAATATATATATATATATATATATATATATATATATTATATATATAATATATTATAAATATATATATAGATATATATATTATATATATATATAGATTATATATATATAATATATATATATATATACTAAATATTATATAATATATATATATATATATAGATTATTTATATATATATTTTATAATATATATATATATATATATATATATATATATATATTTATATATATAATATATATACTATATATATATATTATAAGATATATATATATATATATTATATTATATATATTTAACAACATATATATATATATATATATATATATATATAATATATATATATATATATATATATACTATATATAGTATATATATATACTATATATAATTATAATATATATATATATATATATATATAGTATATATATATATATTTAATGCCTTTATATGTTATTATCTAATCAAGTTTCTTACCTAAAGCAAATAGTACTCACAATTAAACAGCGCGAATACTCAAAAGTTTTGAACGGTTCAAGTTTGAAAAATATCATTGTGCAAATATTACTGCAATGATTGCTATCATGAGAGCACCCATATTAGATAAGGAAAATGGCATTGAAAAATATCTGCCATGCTGGAATGGTGGAGGAATCAAATTCATAAATTGAAGCCCTTCAATGTGATAAGGGGGCTTAAGTAAAAAGTAGTCATGCAACCTTCGAACATCAGTATCAAATATATTATAAAATCTTTTTAATTAAGAAAACTTCTCCCATCATTCCTGTCCAAGTACATTTTCGTTACCTTCCCACTCTCCATCAGCAGTCATATTCTGAACGGTAAATTTAAAATTTAGCTTCTTGCCAATAATCTGAAGAATCTCAATATTTACTCCTATGCAGGTTCCATCTGAGTCTTCATACAAAAGGGAAAGTTCACACAACGGAGCTTAAATCGAATGTTTTTCCAGACAATTGTACTGCTCGTGTACGAATATTTCTGGATTTTTTTCTAGGTTGACCTCCAAAGTCCTAGAAAGATTTTTCATGTAGTTTCTCATATATTTCTCTTTGGAATGGGTAAATTGTAAAGCTTTAAAGGAGTAGCTACCACCTTTATTATTAATCAAAAAATAGTAAAAAATTAGATCTTTGAATAGGACCTGAGAAAATAACATTATCTATGCTAGCATTTTCTTTAGTTAAGACAATAACAAGTTGAGTAGGTTGCCCATCTGAGCGTGTTTTAAAAATATTACTTAAAAATTGTATAAGAACAGATTGATTTTCGACTATCAAAAATTACAGCAAATCACTTCCTTTTATTATAGA
>JABUQX010075104.1:10000-15969 GCA_015478945.1 Trachelipus rathkii | reverse complement strand
AGTAATATTTTCACTATTTTTATTATTTTATTAATCATTATTGACATTTTTATTACTAATAATAAATTAATATTTGATAAATAATATTATAATTAGTAAAAATTAAATATAAATTGAATTGGTTAGTGTTGAAAGTTTACAGTAGGGGGATCGGATTCACCCCTCCAGGTCGGGGGGTGACTGAGCGTTATTCAAACTTTAATAAAACTATTATTATTAGAATTACATTATTATTTTTTTGTGTGCTTATGACCGACTATAGGGCCTTGATTTTCCAAAAAAAAAAAAAAACCAAAAAAGTGCATTAGGGGAGAGTCGGGAGACGAAGTTATACCAAAGTGGTCCAAGTCACCCCGCCCGACACTATATACTCTAAAAAAAGAAATAATAATGAAGCTTAAAAAAAAAAAAATTAAAAATTTGTTTAGAAAAAAGGGCCCTTAGGTATTTCGTGGCTACTTTTCACTTTTTCTACAAATTAAACATTCAGATGAGTTTTTTTAATTAGAACTAAATGTAAAAATTGTGAAGCTTTAAAAATGTTATAACATGTTTCTTTATATATACTATAATATATATATATATATATATATATATATATATATATATATATATATATATAATATAATATATATATATATATAGGGAAAGTTCTATATTTGAATCAGTTCATATTTTCTGAAAAAATTTTCTAAGTTCAAAAAAATTTCTAAGTTCAGAAAAGTTAAGTTTTTTAAGAAAATTCTTTAGTGGCAAGCTTCAGGAATTATGCCAGAAGCTTGCCACTAAAGAATTTTCTTAAAAAACTTAACTTAACTTTACTTTTCTGAACATAGAAATTTTTTTGAACAGAAAATTTTTTCAGAAAATATGAACTGATTCAAATATAGAACAATACCATATATATATATTATATATATATAATATTATATATATATTATATATACATATATATATATAATATATATTATATATATATATATATATCAGGTGGGGTGAGTGACCGGGCCCACCTCTTTTAGAGGGGTGATTCGGTCCACTCTAAATAAAATAAAAAAATAAAACATTTTTCACTTATTTAATAGCCACCCAGTAGTACTACAAGTTTTATGTAGATCATCTTTAATTCTAGAGAGTTTTTATATTTTTAACAAATGTTATAAATTAGGGTACAAAATTATTTGCCCGGTATAGGAGATACGAGCCTCTGAATATTGAAAAAATTCAAAATTTTAAAATCATTATTTTTAGCCTTATTAATGGTCATAACTCACCCTGGCATCAAATTTTTGTAAATTATGACAGTATCTTTTGGAAAAAAAAACAAATTTCTTTTTTTCTTATTTAAAAGAATTGAAATTTCTTTGGAAAGTTCAGATGAAATATAACAACGCCCAGTTGCTGTTGATATTTCAGGAAAACTAATTCTTCGTAGAATATTTGTTAAAGGTACCCAAACTTTATCTTGTGATAGTATGAATGATGTTCTAGGTCCAGCAGGGTGATAAAATTGGCCAAGCACATCTTCATTCTTTTAGTTAATATCCCTGATGATTTCCAACCACCACTCTTCATCATATATTGCAGGGCCAATGATGTCATTGTTCCTAAAAGTTTGTGGAACTGCTTTTAAGACACAAAGCTCTAATATACTCCATTGACTTAGATGTTAAATAGCCTCTAATAATGCTTTCTGAAATTGGAATATAGCAATGAAATGTCCGTGTTCCAGGAAGGCGCTGGCAGTTATTGAATCTATTTCTTAATTTTTCTTCATGAATTACAATTTCTTCTTTTTTGACATACATATATGTAATGCCTTTTATATTACTATTACAATATTCATACATGCTTTCAGCTGTAATAATGTAGTTATTAAGAGGCCTTTGTAGACAAACTTTAGCAACTTCTCTCTTTGTTGTGCCCCCAACTCCATCACATGCATTTTTTCCATGGGCTGATGCAAAGAAATGCCACTCTGCTTCAAGGCCAAAGTCAAGTTTATGTTGGCAGAGATTAACAAAATTTTTCTTATTTTTATATTGACCTACTGCTCCATCAGAAAAGTAAATTATTTTATTAATATTGGGAACTGTTTCCTTAATATATGGCATCAGATAAGCTTGGAATAAGTTTACTGCCACAACATTGTGTCAGATAATCACTAATTACACAAAAGCATCGATTTTGAAGTTTGCTATTTTTTTTGGTAATAGCATACGAATGGGTGTACAGTTGCTTGTTCACTTGTCCAGTGGTAGGTTTGAATTTCGTCTTGAACTACAAAACTAAAGTTTTCTGCATAATCTGCAAGGACAATACATTCACTTTCTTTTAGCTTATCTTTACATTCTCTCAGGAACTGTGAGTTTTTGCTATGTAATGATGCGCTTTTAGGGCAACAAGTTTGTCAATCAAGGATTCAAAATATTCTTCTATTGGTTTTAGAACAGTTATCAATTCAGCTCTATCCGTTGATAACCACTGTTTGTATTCTATAGTGTCTGTAATAAGAGTAGTGTCTTGGCTTTCCAATAAATCTTTGAGGATTGCCCCTCCTGGACAATCACTACATTTGTCCATCATACAGTCAAGGTTATTTATGTCACAAACAAGAATAGCAAGAAGTTCCTTGTATGGGATGCTTAGATTTGCCCCATCAATCATTAGCTTCACATTTTGATGATACACACATACACAAACTGTATGTGTTCCTGAAGATCCAGCTAGGACACTCCGGCTCTGACATTTTAAAATTGTTCGGCTCCGACCCCTTGTTATAATTCCTTCTCCATTTACAGTCATGAAATCATTAATTCTGATACAAAATTTTGAGGGTATGATGAAATTAAATGTTTGTTAATGACATCTTTATTAGCTTAGAATTAAACTTAGAAAAAATTTTATTTTTATAGAAAATAAAGAAATTTTTAGGAAATACAGAAAAGGAATCATTTTCACTTCTTCCTAATTTTAATTGGCCTGGTATCAGTTGAACTGGCCTGTACAGGTTAGTAATATAATTTAATTATTTTTTCCTAAAAAGAATAAAAATCATATTATTAGATTCATCCTAAAGTTAAAATAATTCTACATTGAACTATGAGCCTGGAACATATATAAATAATTTTATTTCAAAACAATTTATATATATATATATAATATATATATATATATAATATTATTATATATATATGGTATATAATATTATATATATAGTATAATATATATATATTATATATATCGTAAGTATATATATATATATATATATATTATATATATATATATATATATATATATATATTATAATATATATATATATATTATATATATATATATATATATAATTCCACTTTTCATAACTTTTAAATATTTTTCTTTTGAGCAGCCCGACCATATGTAATATAAATTTATTCAAAACAATTGTTCTTAAAAATAAAACCATCAATAAAATCCTCCTCTAACGATGTCCTTAGATCCGTTTTTATTATTTTTAAGCAGAAAATAACTCTCAACATACGTTGGAATAGGAGGCAAAAGCATGTAATTGTGCAAGCGGGCATCTTGCAAAATTTTTAAGATAGCATTGATTGGCCTCGTTAACTTTTGTAACTTTTGATTTCCCGGATCGAGTTTTCATTATTTCCATCTAATGACTTATGGAATTCTACCTTTATTTTTCTAGAAGATAATTATGAATTCTACAAGATAGTCTTTTAGTTTTCAATCACTGTCATTCCAATTTTCCCATTATCTGGCAAATGTGACTTCTTCATCTTCATCTGACAAAATCTTACAAGGGAGAATTCCTGAAAACTGCTAGAACTATCTGAACTACCGGCCCAGAATTCTGTTCGATAGCGATTATTCATTTTAAGTCCTAGTTCGCAAAGAACACTCCTAGCATTAAATTATCAGATCTTCAGTTCTGGGAAAGATTCTAAACAAAGATTGTCGACAAAAAATATTTTATTTTCAGTTAACATTCTTTCCCTTATTATTCATGAAATTTATTTGTGATTTGCTAAAACCGCTCTTCTATATAAAAATTTTCCTGCAGTAAAGTCTTCTGATTGAATTTTTTTGGTGCAAAGTATGGGTGTTTTTAATAATTCTTTGAGGAATGTTTCGATTTGTTCCCACTGACGGACGGAGAAGAGAAAGTTCAGAAGACCGCAGCCATTCATACTACTACTATATTTTTTTAGTTTGCAGAAAGCCTTTAGACTTAGAGCCATGAAGACATGACTTTTTCCATCCTTGATCTCTTGACTAAGATTGCCACTTTTGCTGCTTGATTCTTTAGAACTTCCATTTATTTTGGGGTACGTGTTGCTTTTGCTATTTGTCTCGCCCTTCTTATAAGATTTGAGTATAGTGGAGACCATCACGCACTGCTAACTGTAAAGCATTGAACTCCAATCTCATGTGGCAATGTTAACGTTTCGGAAACATAGTGTTTTTCATAGTTTATCAAGTTCATTCTTGAAAACAACTATTACTTCTTCGTTTTTGACATTCAATAAAATCAGTATTCACATTTACCAATTTCCTATTCCTCAACCTTCATTGTCCTTATTTTAATTTTTCAATCGTATTGATTATGTTTGATGCGTTATCCGTAACTAAACTTATTACTTGCTCTTGTTATTTCGATTCTTTTAAGATGTCAGTAACAAATTCTTTGAATATATTCGCTGAAAATGTTGAGTATTTTTTTTCTTTTACTGCTAAGGTTTTAGAAATAGTTAATCTTCGTCACATATAATAAATTATTGACAAATAATTTAGCTTTGCCCATGTGTAAGTATCATTTTTAAATGCACAAGCGCCCCTTTTATGCATTTTTAGCTTATTTTTTGTTTTATTTTCTTCTAGAACTATTTTACAAATATTTTTCAGTCTAAAGGGACTTTCCAGTTTCTAAGCCATGTCTCACACAGTGCTTTAAACCTGGTTATGCAAAGAAAACTAATGGCGTTCACTTGTTTTTGTGTACTTACCATATAGATCGATTGAAATTTTCACTTACATGGTGGATGAAAGTTTTATGCAATGAAAAAGTTTCCACTTTAGTTCTCAGTTTTTGAAATTAAGGTTTCTCCTGATTACCTTTAGCTTTTCACCTTTCTTTTTAACAATTGCACCAATGTCGGATGATTAGTGTTTTAAATTCGCATTAAATTTAAAAGGATCCAATAGATGGTATTGTGACCATGAATAACTGGTAGTTAGGTAGACTCTTTTGTGCATGATCGAACTGATTGTTTTCCATCAACTGTGTTAACTATTTTCACTATATGGACAAATGAAAGAATAATCTAAGCCGAGTGAGTTTGTGTATTTTCAGATAATGAGGTTTTTTTCATTTTGACTTTAGTTTGACATGATTTTTCTTAAGGATATTAAACTTAATTAAAGTTATCTATAGAAGTACCGAACATTAATTTATATTGAATAATAAATATACATAATCAAAATTTCTGGAAAAAAAGAGAATATATATTATATATATATATATTATATATATATATATTATATTATAATATATATATATTATATAATATATATTTATATATATATATATATATATATATATATATATATATTTATAACACCTGTAGTAATAAAATTAATAATTACTTAATTTTGTATTTGTCGGAGCCGGAGCAGCCTCTTTTTTTGCGGCTCCGACTCCGGCTCCTGCTCCAGGTACCCCTAAAATTTCGCCTCCGGCTCCAGATCCCTCAAAATTTCGCCTCCGGCTCCAGTCCCTCAAAAAGTTTCGGCTCCGGCTCCACCCAAAACCTTGCAGCTCCACGGCTCCGGCTCCGCAGCCCTGGTTATTTATGTCACAAACAAGAATAGCAAGAAGTTCCTTGTATGGGATGCCTAGATTTGCCCCATCAATCATTAGCTTCACATTTTGATGATACACACATAAACAAACTGTATGTGTTCCTGAAGAT
>JABUQX010075104.1:0-5000 GCA_015478945.1 Trachelipus rathkii | reverse complement strand
ATTTTGCATAACTTTCCACTAACTGAGGATCATCATTTGTATCTAGTCGTTTTTCCTGGTGATAGTTTTCAATCATTTGTACTACATCTTTTGATAATGCGTGTGATTCTTCATCACTACTGGACTATAGAAATTCTTCCAGTGAATCTGTTATTGATTTACTTGTAGGTGTTGGTTCTGTAGACTTTGTTTTTTCCTTTTAATGTGTAATGAATTAATAGACTTCGGTTTGAAATTTTTCAACTGCAACACAGTGACGATTTAACTTGTTCTAGTATTGTTACAAAAAAAACTGATCTAAGTAAGTTGCAATAGTATGAAGGTCATTAATTTCCACAAAACCAAGGCATTTATCTAGCTCTAGTTTTATTACATCTTTCATTCTTTTTAAACTGTCATCCTTTTTATTTGAAGATGGTTCAAAATGCTTTCTTAGCGTTAAGATTAATGGTATTACATCGGAGACAGAAGCTATAGAGGTGCTGATTTTTTTTTTAATTTCTTCAAATGGTTTCAATCAGGGTTGGCACTGATTAAATCAATTGATTTTTTTATGAAAAAAAATCTGATTTTTTTGATTTTCTAGGCAAACTTTTTTTCTAAATTAATAATTATTTCAAGTTATCACCTGATTAATGGTAAGTTTATTTCATCTATATAAGAAGCAAATGCATCACAGATGTACAACCAAATAACCAAAACCTCATAGTCACTCTCATCAAACAATCCCAACTATAAAACATAAAAAACACGACAAAAATACAACACCACACTAAATCCAAGACAAATACACTAAAACAACAAAAGATAACTACCACTCATATCATCATATACAAGCATGAACACATACACTAAACACACAATCAATCAACACACCTCCAAAATCAGTATACTAACCAGAACAATTCACCCAACATCCAACTCTAGGTAAACATGACATTAGCGCCAATACTAACCATCTCACTAACAAACAATAACCACACCACCAACCAACCAACAACAAAAAACCAACCGCTCAAAAAACACGCACAATCTCATTAATCAACACACTCAACTGCACAATACTAAACGCACCCAAATTCAGTGAACTATAAAACACAACACACAATCCGACACTCAATAACACTTTCTCTAGATATTTGAAAACATCACAAACGAAAATAACAACACATAGACAACAACACAACCACCACAACCACAACAACGCTCAATATCCACAATCCACGAACATAATAGACAAACAACCACACGCACATGTCACGAAAATACACTGATGTCACTTGATCACACAATCGAAGATAACGACGACAACTAGCCTAATCACACCTGCCCGCGACAACTACCACTCGGAGAACCCACATTACACAAGACCAAAAAAGAACAACCAAACGATCTCCACGACCACCACCGCAACCTCGACAGGACAAACATACACGAATCTATCTCCAATCACACATCCAACTATCAGAAACAGAGCATAGTACCACTGCACAAAGTCACGTACATGAACAGAATACAGCACCTACTCTACACAAAGAACGACAACCGACACCAGCACACACAGGTACCACACAGACGTAAACCAGATAAGACACAATCATCCAAGCATCTCTACTAGACTCTCGCTCACAAACCCTACTCATCTCTCACACTCCGCGCATCAATAACAATCGAGAAAGCAAACAAACTAGAGACCCACACACTAGACTAAAATAACAGACCACCCTAAGCCAACATACTTTATAGAACATCCACACTACAAAGACCATCAGTTCCCACCAACCACTCACCAACACACCTCATACTAAATGAATAGACCTCTACACAGCAACACGCCATACACTCATATCAACAATCGACAAAACGCACATCAACACCTCGACAACAATCTAACTATGATCAGACAACACACTAAAGTCTTCCCAACACCTAACTCCACTCGAATAAAATAACAACAACCGAACATCTTTATGTTCATCTCACCAACCATGCTTGACAAACCATATCGACATCATCAATAATCACATGAACCAAAAACACAACACAATCGTAACATGGCTGACAAAATTAGCACAATACACTTTCAACACAACAACAACCAAGATCATCATTAAGCAACACAATCTACCAGTCACAACCAAACCACACACTATAGAACCATAATGTACCACCAGTATGGCCTGTCATCAAGGTTTTGTAAGCCTAACACAAAAATATGCCTTTTAAAACTCATCTATTCCATGACAGGTTAGAGAAAGCAAGGATATGCAGACATATCTGACCATTCATCAGTGGTAAAGGACAGTCCGGTTTCACTCATTGATTTTACCTCTTTACTCATTTTAGCACAAACATCTGGGTATATACGATCGCAAATAAGATCACAGTAGATTTGTCATTTCCTCAATTTGTACTGTGGAGTAGCCGCTTGTACATAGCGCATAAAGCCAATTCGTTCAACCATATCGAACGGTTGATCATCCATATGATCATTTCTGCAATGTGGTTCCATTAATTTACTTTTCTGATGATCGACGCTCCAAAATTCTTTTCTTTCAAAATAACTATATTGTAATTTGTTTCATCTTCTATAAGGGAGTTGGCGACTTTTTTGCCACATTTCCCTTTCTGATTTTTTCTTTCGCTAAATCCACTCAGTCATTCTTCGTATTGAGCTAAATGCATCGACCTAAGATGATCCCTAATCTCATGTGACTCTGTTGACTCAAATTATTGTAAACTTCATGCTGTGAGATTGAGTCATCATTACACAGTTGAGTCGAGTCTCATTTAAAGTTTTTGTTCAGATTTATCTTTAAGTATTTTTATTAAAATCCTTAATCAAATCTTGACAATAAATATCCACGCAACATCTGCAGAGCAAAGCGAGCATGCGGATACGTATCTTAAATAATGTGTGGATGCGGATGTTACCTGCATCACTAATTATTATATATATTATATATATATTATATATATATATATATATATATATAGTAGATATATATATATATATATATAATATTATATTTTATATATATATATATATAATATATAATCAGGTTCAAATATTCTTCGTAACTATTTTCCTCTACCTAATTTTTTTTGTTGAGTTGAAGGAAAAAAAATTCCAATTCAGGCGACAAAAATAACCATCAAGAACACAACAACATATAGGAGACGAAGATATTTCTGAAACCACTTTTAATCAATGTAAATCCTCGTTGATGAGTCTGGTTATAGAGGCTCTTCCTCTGATCATTTGGCACGGAATATGTCCTTGAGTGAATGTGGCCTTCAGAACATTGCTCAAACTTTACTTATCAAATTCGCAAACTGCAACCTTTTCACAGCATCAGTTAGTGCAAAACAGTCCATTCAAAGACGGTTCTTAAAGCAATTTGGTTATTGAGTTCATGTTAGTAGTGGGTGCCCATATTAAAGGAGTTCATTAAGAAGCGAACATAACACATGACCACCCTCATAACATCTTTTTTAGAGGATTGGAGGAGAGAAACTGATCGAGGGCCCAACTAAAAAAAAGAGGAAGAGAAAGACAGAAAGAACAAGATCTGATTGAAATGAAAAGAAAGATTTTGAAGGAAATCACGTGAAACGAAAGGAGCTATTTTCAAAGAAAATCCCATCATGAAAAAGAAGCTTAAGCTACAACAAACCAATAATAATTCCTTGGTTGAAAGAGCCAATGTAAGGATTAAGAATGCATTAAAGATTAAATGACATGAAAGGACTATAGATAAGGGCAGAATATGCTTGAAGCAGCTTGCAATAAACCGGAGTCGATCCCACTGCTTCTTTAAATAAGAACATGAGCAAAAGAAGATTAGAGAATGATAAAGAACCGTGCTTGACTTTACTTTACTGTGCACGATCAAGCAAAAATAATACAAATTATTGAATCATTGGAGAATTGTCGTCATATTTTTTTTCATTTTTTATGTAGTTAATTCTATCATTACATTACTTTTTCAAATTGTCTTATTTTTCTAGTATGTTAATGTAAACAAATTTTTAAAAAAATAAGGGAAAAAAAAAAACTGTACCTCATGGGTTTCATGGATTTGTTAGCTTAGCTACAATTAGCTTTCTTCAAATTAATGTAGCATTGAGAGAGAGATTAAATTTGAATAAAGACTGCAAATACATGTAAAGTTTAATTATTTTTGTGATGAACAAATGGTTGCATGAAATAATATAAAAAACTCGTCCAAGCTTAATTTTTGATAATCATTCATTCTTTTTCTTTCTTTATCTTCCTTGTATTTTCCCAAGAATGGGTAAGTGCGTACCGGCATCGAAAAAGAAAGCAGTAGAGAGCATGACACAAGTCGAAAGAAAGCCCAGCACTTACCCGCCCTCAGTCCATAATTAGCGAGAACTCAATCGCAAGCCAGAAAATCACCCTAAAGCTTCATGGGACAGCGGACAGCGATGGACACTGAAAATCGTCAGCTGTAAGGGTCATCCCTTGGCCAGGTGGGCCACAACCATAACCTCCTCACAATCCCCCGACCATTCAAACAATAAATCACATCACGTAGTGAAGTAATTTCTCTACGATGCTTGGTTACTATTGTGCTTAACAGTCTGTTGTCATTAAATTATATTTCTGGTCATCTGATTGGTTTTGACTGTCGGTCCTCAACACCCTGAAAAAAAATTGTACACAAGCATTATTAACTATTCTGCAGTGACAAGAATGATTCAATATGTTGTTATGTAATTCTAGTATTACTTCATATATACTAGTATATATTTAGTTATATATACTATACCCTTTATATATATATATTAATATAATATAATTATATTATCTATATTCTACTATAACCTAACATTTCTTTATCCTTCAGACTTTCTATATAGGCTAATACCTATGTTGCACAGGAAGGAGGTATCTTGTACGCTGGAGATGTCTTTCGGTATCGTTATATTCGTCGATCGAAAGTCATCACGCTGTAAGAAACGAAATATATATA
>JABUQX010075103.1:20000-42599 GCA_015478945.1 Trachelipus rathkii | reverse complement strand
TAATGGATATAACACGACGGTGGGCGCGCAAATTGGTTAAACGTTTCAGAAAGTTGCAAAACGCAAAAAGGCGCAAAGTGACGAAAACTTAGTCCGCAAGCGCAAAAGCGCACAATTTTTTCAACAAAAAATAGTAAGTCCGCAATTTTAAAATGGTGAATTCACAAAATCAATTTTTTATTTAAGTTTTTCAAGCACAAATTTAAGGAGCGCAAAAAAAAATCAGTAAAAAACAAACAGCGAAGTTAGTTTTGTTGCATTTCATTTTAAAATCAATTTAATTGAAAAATGACAAATTCAAAATACCAAAAAATGTGAAAGATTTTAATCTTATTCCAATTAACTAAAGCTTCAGCGTCGAAGACTGTATTCTGAATAGGCTCTATACTTCCCTCTTCCATAAAGAATAAATTTTTCTGAAAATTGGTCATAGGAAAGAATTCTTTGCTCTTCTTTGCTCTTAGAATTTCAGAGCCTTGACTAAACAAACCTCTCCACGGCCGCTTGAGCTGAGTGAATGGCGGCAAGCCCAAGGGCTATTATGACTTAATAACAAGTCCACCAGAGCCCCTGGTATTCACACGAAACAGGTTTCTAGTGACGAGGGGCTAACATGTGGTGTTACGATTTACTGCAGAGCCCAGCTATCGAAGATTGTCCCAACTTTCTTCTCCAGAGGGTATCTGCTGGGATATATGGGCTTCAGTTTCTAAATATTTTAGAAAATGGTATCAAGAAATCAAATCTTTTAAAGGCGCATGCAATGACATTTTCTAGAAGAAACGATGATTTTAAATATATATGTAATGTATAAACTATGTATATATAAGCAGGTATCGTAGTAACGTAATACACTGATAGCGATAACTATACTAGATAGGTAGATAATAATCATAAGCCCTAGTATTATATGTATAAGCGAAATAGCAATAAGATCATGCAGTGCAGTAACCTATGAGTATAACATGAAGGTACTAATAAAGTTAGCATGAAAACCCTAAGAATATTACTAGAGTCATATATAATGACGCGTACTATATAAAAAAAAAATATATAGCAATAACTATATATTATGTGATAATAGTAGCATAAGGTGAGAGATGTGAGATAGATATATATAAATATGATTACGAAATCAGGTATAGACAATGTATTACATATAGAATATAATTATATTTAAGAGGTGTCGTATATACATAGGAATAAACCAATAAGACAGTATATACGTATATTAGAACAGGGTTATTAATAATACTAATAGCAATATATATATATATTATATAAGTTACTATATATATATATAGTAGTTACTACCGCATCGACGAAAAGTGAGTATTTTATAATAAAAAAATATATAGAGTAAGTATTTTTTCCGAATGTTAAGAATAAAACTGGTTGTTAAGACAAATGTCAACTTTACATAGTATAATAGATCCTAACTATAAATAGGGGGTATAAGTTTATATAAATAATTAGACGTATATATATATATAATATATATTAGATAATATATATAATTAGGTAGATATAATATTTAACAGAGATGCTTAAAGTATTAATTAATAGTACTATTATATTATATAAATTATGATGTTATATATATATAATATATATAGATATATTAAGAGATATATTGTTATTATACGTAAATTTTTATATATGAAACTTTAAGTTCTCTTTTGTGTAAATATAATATATAATATATATATATATATATAGTATATATATATATATAATATATAAATATATAATAATATTATATATATATATATATATGTTATAATATATAAAAAAGATATATATGTAATATAATATAGATTATATATATTATATATATAAATCACAAAAAGATGCTTAAAGTTTTGTTCCAAGTTATAAAAATAACACCATAAAAGTGGTGTTCAACTTTCAGGCTCACCAATTCTGTATTCAAAGTGCATTTAATGTGGCGAGTAAGATTCAATACAATATGATACACTTTTAATTTCCCTCCCAGTATCCTGGCTTGGCAGCTTGGACTTCCCCTCAGTTATAAACCTAGACTACCAACTACTCGAGTTTCCGGAAGCTGAGGATGCAGGAGCTGTGTAGCCTTAGTAATGAGCCAAATCAAACAATCATTCATATACTTGCTGTAATCCTCGATTTCAAAGCCTTTCTTTCCTTTGTGCTTTGGTTGTTTAGCATTAGTAGTTGACTAAAGTTTTTTGTGCATGAGTTGAATTTTTTCACACCATCTAACGTTGCATTTCCCGATCTTGATATGGAGGAAAATGAAGAGAATATAGGCAAATAGGACACCTCGTACGCATTCTTCTTTCCTGACATAATATCAAGACACTAAACAGCAGTAAGGTAGGACGTCATTGATTACTCGAGACCTTGTACTCCGCAATTACCTCCCGTATCACTTTTATTAAATACTGGAAGACAAGCTTTTGCTGCTCCATACAAATGTGTTGATTTGTGTCTGGAACCATCAAGGTTCTTAAGCAGGTCCTTTTATACATCCGAATATAGGGAGTCTCTAGCGAGTTAACACGTTGGAAGTGTTATAAGTAGCTTGTTCACGAAATACCATTTAATTCGTCGCAAGCAGTTGTATTTTCCTGTTTTGGCAGTCCATCAAATATCCTGCTGACTCTTTTGGTAAGGGTTTTATTAAATGTGAAATTCTTAGGCACCACCAGAAGGACCAGCGAGAACATGTGAAAACACTCCTTAGTAGCAAATAGTTTAAGATGTAGGACGAATTGTGTAAACAGCGGCCATGTAGTTAGGGCTAAAGTTGATCATAGAATTCCTTCAGAGCAGAGACAGGCTATAGCTGGAGAGGTTTAGTGTCGCTAGAACCTCTGTTGTCACTAATTTCCGATCCATCTCTTCACGCGTAACCACATCTCTGCAATCGGTATACCTGTTCTTCATCCTCTTCGTCACCCGTTTCTGCGTGAGCATCCACCCGAAAGCTGCACAGAAATTTGCACCTTTATCTGTTGTAATGCAGACAGCCTGAAGATAAAATGATTTTATTTAATTAAGTCTCTAAAATTTGCTGTGAGTTAATGAATGAATTTTTTTCAGCATTACTTATTGATTTCATATTGATTATTTAATCACTTATTGGCTCAATGCCAAACTGTTGATGAATATCCGTTAATATTGTGGGCTAGGACCTGGAAACTGGTCTGAGAGACAGAGACTCTCTACAGGCAAGAGCACAGCTTCTCTCTCTACCAAAAAGTTTCAATATAGTAATCCATGTGCCACGTCTCGCCTCAGAAAACTGTAGAGTTTGTTGAGTTCCACAGTCACAAGCTGCTGGCGTATATAGCCACATAACTGATCTTAAATAATGTTAGGTTAAGATCAGACAAACTTGGCCTATTTATGCATATTTGACATCGAAGAGCCCTGATAATTTTCCTCTGGAGGGGAGCCGTGGAAATCAGAGTGCCAGTAGGAAGGAATTTTGACAAAGAACTCCGACATCCAACATATGTTAGGCCCTATGTTAATGTAGCTAAAAATCTAGAAGCAAAAATATGGTGATGAGAAAATTATTGTGGAGTGACAGAGAAAATAGATCTGGATATATAATCAAATTCAAACCAATTTATTTTGTATGCGCTGTTAATTTCTGTTAGTTTCTTAATACCAAGCCTGTGTTTAGTTGTGGGACACAGTAACAAGATATTGATAAAAAGAACTGCTTGTTCATGGCGTGATGAAACAATCTCACAAGAATTCTCTTATGTTGAATAAATTTTCGACAGTGCAGGACGTGGCGGCGAGACATGATAGTACTGACGCTTTTTGTTTAGGTGTCTTGCATCGTGTGCGGTTAGGAAGCTCCGGCGCCATCTTGACCACCCCATACCTTACGATTGCCGGAGTACACAGTATCGTGCGAAAGAAGGAGTGGATTTCTAAAAAAAAGTTCAACAAAACATAAAAATCCCTTATCATGTAAAATAAATTACTGTGAAGTACCACATTTAGTGATTGTTGACCTTTTGAGAGATTACAGGAAGAACTAAAATTCAAAGAAAATAATCGTTGTATAATTGTGTGACGAGCAGCACGATCGCATCAAGTAGGCAGAGGTAAAAAGTAGTGTCGCTTTAAAGTTATTGTTGATTTAATGATCAAAAGCCTGAAGTTTTCTTTTTTTTACAATCGATGGAGCATTCAATCTGTCCCTAGTTACAAGTAACTCTATTCCCTCAAATACTCCGTCTTACTTTGCCAGACCCAATACTGGATAAAGATGGGGCCATAGGGTTCTCCGTATTTCTTGGCAGGCTTTTTTCATGGAATACAGCAGCATCAACTCAATAATTTCCAAGAGTTGCGCTAAACGACGTCTCAACGTTTGCAATTCTTTTGCCCTATTAAGCCACTTATTCATATTGTTGTATCCCAATTTAACACAAAAAGGCGGCGCCAAATAGGTTTAATCGCTAATACAAGTAACATAAACTTAGTAAAGTGGCGCATTAATAATAAAATAATAATAATAATGCAATAATAATAATAATAATAATAATAAGATAATAATTAATAATTAATACACATGAAACTAAAATGAATAAATAATACATTAAATAATTAATACATATTCATAGAACTTTGTTAATTTTAACCCTTTAAGTCCTAGCGGGTCACTGGTGACCCTTTTCTGTGATTTGATATTCATTGGAACAATAAAATTTATGAATGGCCTTGTGCGATTTTTATTTTATAAAATCTACTAAAAAGTAGCATTATATCTACCTTAGAATATTCTCATAGACTGCCAACAGAAATTGAAAGAAAGCAGTATTCTTTTAGTCAGAGCATGGCAGAGAAGGGTGGGTGTAAATTAGTGCCTCTCGCCTTCAAAAAGTTTATTATTATCGTGCGTACTATAATAATTTTTTATGTCATTTATTTTACTTTAATTATAAAGGTTTTTTCTTATAATACGTGTGTTCGTCTCATATGTTAATGATAGAAAAAATGTGAAAAAAAGAGAGAATATGCTCTATTCTGTATAATTTCGTAAAAATAAACCTATCGGACCATGCTCAAAGTACTTGAAAATCATGCGTCACGGGTAGCGACAGCTTCAGAGCTAACGAGCTACTAAATTTTTTAGCTTAAACTAATAAAAAGCGTTTATTGATTTTAATTTGTTTTTACATACAATATTATAACGTTGCCTAGCCGATAGATACTATATTATTATACCCTATGATCTACGTAGTAGCTACTATTATACGTAGTACTGAACTGATGGAAATACACTACTACTGGGTACGCTGGTAGTAGGTATATAGTACCCTAGTACCACATAGATCAGTATAGCTAATTAGTATACGAGTTATTATACATCATATTATTACGTAAGGTATATCTATTTTAGTAATTATACTACTACGTAACTCAAATAGCCGTATATATATAGTACGGATAGTAATAGAGCCCCGAGTACGCTGTATTAGTACATATATGTATACTAGTAAGTATACATAGTCAATAGAGTATATTAGGCTAGAGGCCTATGTCAGGTTATATTATAGGGTCAGTTAGTAGTATACCCACCACTTACGCGATAAAGCGACCTTATATAGAATATAATACTAAACTGTATAGTATATATATATATATATATATGTATAATATAGTTTATATAGTATATATATATAATATAATATAGATATAATATATATATATATATATATAATATAATTATATATATATATATATATATATGTATAATATTATATATATATAGTAATACTAAGAGCCTAATTCTGAATATAGTAATATATATATATGTATATATAGTATTTATATAAGTATATAGCTAGCTACAGTATAGTAACTAATAATATATAGAATAATACATAACGAAACTTATATAATAATATACTATTCCATCGTATGTACTTACTATACTATAGTACTATCTATCATAGCAACCTTCATACATGTTGCATTATGACCAGTAATATAGTATAGAATATATAATAACTGTATATATATATATCATCTATAATAATAATAGTATATATATAATACAATATATATATTTGCGAAAACAAACAACAATAAAACAAGCAACACGGATATCTTTATCGAACTCTGTACTCCGTAGTTATATATATATATAAATATGATATACTCTATAACTAGTATCACTAGTAATATACACTTAACTAGATAGTATAGTAATATGATTTATAGATTAAATAGTATATACACTGTACGTACGTAAATAGTATTATACGTAATATAATGCGCTATATAAATATTACTAATTACAATATAAGTATACCAAATTATTATAATTTGATGTAATAATATTTTGAATAATATTTAATATAATGATAAATTACATACTCTATTAGATTACACGTAATATATAATATTAATATATATAATATACCCCTCAACATAATAATCGATCTAACATAAGCAATTATGCTAATAAAATAGAAATAATTATATATTATTATAATTATCTACGCTAAAAGAATTTTAATTGATCATGAATTAAGGAAGTGTCACATTGAGTAGAACATAAATAATAATAATAATATGCTCTCACAACCACCGAAAACTCACATCTCGCTCAACTCATACTCACATTCAATACTAATCATTGTCTCAAGACAAGACTTATCCAGAAAGATACTATTCATACACACCATATACTAAACCACTCACTCCAATCGTGCCTACTATACCAAGTATACAAAATCATAAAGGTATCGAACAACATAAATAATAAACCATATAGTATTTAATGATAAACTAATAAAAATATATAATGTAAACCACCCAAAATAAACTCTGTTATGAATACTTATTTAACACTTCCACTCTCTACATTTTTACATAAGTTATAACTAATATATAAATATATAAGTAATATAATAAAAAAGTAAATAATATCAGGATACGAAGATATATTTACAGAGCAAGAAGAAAGAATGTGTTATTTAAAATATAAAATATATAAAGATAAAGAAATAACACTCTACTCTATATAATATAGGTTAAACATAAAGAGAATTATACAATATTCACTCTCTCTTCTCGCACTCACTGAGATCTCATCGCTCACGCACACTTTGGCAAAGTCCCTAAGAATAAATATAGACGGAGAGGCAATTCTCTTCATGCATCAATAGAAAATCGACTGAAAGGAGTCACAATCAAAAGGAAATTGAAAAAAGATCGTGAAGAAGCAACGACACAGCGCACTCAAAACTGCAGGTAAATACAAACATGTTAGAGTATCCCTAAATTGTGTTTCATATGAACAGTAAGAAGTTAATATTAAATGCAGTATTATCCAATTTTGTGGTATTGAACACACGATAGAGATGCCGCAGGTGGGAGAGCTAAGGAAAACAAAACTAGTGAATGGGATATCGACAGAAGGCCAATTTGTGGTACAGGAAAAGCCAACAACACGTACATGGAGAGGTTGATCCTAGACGGATAATGCTAATTGAGCGTATATACACGGCACAATCACATTCAAGTCCCAAAATCTGGCACTACACTCGATATCCATTATACTTTACTTGTTGAGTCCTAGCGATTTGCTCACTATGCCTGGCTTCATAAAACACGGAGGGTTCCAATATGTAGATGCATAAGGGTCTCGAACTCAAAAGAGAACATGGCACTAAGAGTAACGATTTCAAATAACACAACGGACATAAGCAGACATGGCTCTCACAACGGATCCAAATCAAATAAAAAGAGACCAGATAGTAGGCACCCCGTAGGAAGACCTAAATCGAATAGCACGGAAAAACCGGGCCTGCGCCGGAGGACCCGGAAGGGCCAGGAGAGACCAATGGAAAGAAACGAGAAAACAGAGGTACAAAACAAAGGAATCATGCTCCAAGAAATCTTCAGAGAGAGCATGAACAACCCTCTTCCACTGGCCAACCAGTGTTGTCACACAGCAGGAGCGAGGACAACACTTGACAACCTTTCAATAACACGCTAACAAGATAGATCTCATCTCGAAACGCAAGACAAAAATTAGACAAGTTCATCTTATTCTCCAATCATCACACACGCGTCCCACCCAAAACCCAAAGCGCCAAACAAACAACAGAAAACAACCACTGCTCAATTGAACTCACACAATTTAAATCATTCCTACAAATTAGATAGTCATAACCTTTACATCACCTTCTACTCTACCTGACACACACTCTAATCGAAGCATATCATATACCTATACCACCCCTATACCCAATCAATACCTCACATAATCAACAACACACCCACCCCAACACACCAACGCCCACGATACACTACTAACACTACAGATAACAACCGACACAAGAAACACAAACTAACTACAAGACCTATCAGGCTAAGACATACAAAGCTAAAACCTAATAACTAACTCATACATCAACAACAAAGAAACTTTAATAAAAAAATCAAGACAAGCAACAAGTAACACGCAAGAATAAACATAACAGGTAGCACTCTCACAAACTCACACAAGCAAACCCCATAAGAATAAAGCACAAACACTACACTTAGATAACAATATCCACTACAAAAACAGACGTAAACAAACAAATCAATACAAACACTACTATACATAGTAATTAGATATATATAACAGCACCCACACACATATACCAGATAAGCAATATTATATATTCCGAAAAAAAAGAGGAGATCATACATCAATCACCTCGCCAGCCCAAAGGAAACAGCAAGCCAGCCACACACAAAAGCTCAAGCACACACCGAATAACACAACATAGATTTATCTCATATCTTACCCACACATAACGTACCATCATAATACGCGCAACAAAGCAAACGAAATAATATATAGTATATATATATAGTAGTATATAAATAGTATATATATATTATAATTATAATATAGTGTGTTATGTATTATAGTAATATATTATAAAAAATAATATAATACTATAGTATATATATATATATAAATAGATGAGATTTGATTATAGTATATAGTATGAGTATATAATATATTAAAATACTCGTATATTATTCAATTATCATATGTACAAATAATTTTTAATATAAAAAAAATGTCAAAAATAAATATATAATTATTCTATTAAATTTATACCTAAATTTGCATGTTATTAGTTATTAACTTTAACAGTCATGATATAGTTAAGGTGTTAAGCCATGGAGCAAAATGTTTTAAATAATATACTCTTAAAGTCTGAAACGGTCACCAGCTGTAAACAAATATTATTTTGACTAAAATGTAATTTTAAAATATTCCTCACAAACAACAGATCCCTCAAGTAATTTAACAACCTACAGAAATAACCAATATTCACCGTTGAATTTGCAAGGAAATAATTTTTGTAACAATTTTTTCATAATTCATGACTTAAAAGGTTAATAAGCGCCGTTTTTCCGTTCCCTGTTCGGTTTCGAAATTTGTTGAATGGATGTGGTAGCAACATATTTATTGACAATAACGATCCTTTCGCCAATTTTACGTCCGGTCACAATATCTTGAAAATCTCTATCTTCATTAATCGCAAAACGATTTGGAGAATTCGATATAAAAATTATTTGTAACTATTTCTTTTTTTCAGAATAATCTTCCACAATTACAATAAACCCTTAATATTAAAAAAAAAACCGACCAAGGTTCTACGTACAGGAGAAATCAGACAAACCGTTGTCATCATGATTTATGTCACGGCTCGAGTTATCACTCGCGGCCGAGGCGAAGCAGATTCCCTAAGCGGCGCAGTGCGTGCAAGCACGTGCTCAAGACAAGTTCTTGCTCCGTTAAGGAGCAAGCAACGGGACTCCTTGTAATAATAATGATGAATAATTAATAATAAAAATAAAAATAAAAATAAACAAAAAAATAACATACCAATAATAATAAATTATATTATTATTATTCAATTATTATTTATTATCTATTATACACTATAATCATCTATTAAATTGCAATACACAGACACTTATTTATTATTATTATTAATTACTATTATTAATACAATTAATTATTATTTTATTATTATTTATTATTTATTATTATTATTATATATTATTATTTATTTATATATTATATAATATAACTTATATATATATAGTACTATACATACATACATATAATAAAAATAACTAATATAAAATATACTATAAATATAGGTAAAACATAGAATAATTAACAGACACGACTATAGTTCAATACTAATATAATCAAAAATGGACTAATTAATATAATTAATAACTTAATATAACAATACATTCACTATCAACCACCAAATATAGTATATATATACTAACTAAACGCTACACACTAACCCAACCAACACTCCAAACAAATAAGTAACCATAATTATCATCATAAGAACTCACAAAAATTATTAGATATCAGCGCCAACAAGCAAAAATTACCACTTACACATAAGCGCCAAAAATGTTGCGCTTTTTGCGCTCTCTAAAAAAAGGTGTAGAGACGCAAATAGTAAAAGCGCACATTATTTAGAAAATTAATCGCAGCAAACGCAAACCAGCGCAAAATTATTTTACTGCTGAAGCGCAAATATGCGCTACATTCAATTTGCGCTAATAATGCCACCATCTAGATAACTAATAATATTATTAAATAAATACACTAAAACCTATATATACTAAATAACACACACGAAAAAGTTTTAAACACTTCTAAAGTTGGAAAATACAATAAATATACATTAGTACCTACATATACAACCACAAATAACCTCATATCTACAATATAATAATACTACCCAACATACCATAATATATACTATATATATATATATAATATATATATATTTATATAATATATATATATATATATATATAGTATAATATATATAAATTTTCAAATAAAGTTGATGATTTTCCCTAAAAGAGGTAAAATTCTTTTTAGCGTAATTTAAAGTGAGCGGAGTTGATTTCGACAAGCCAACCCATCCTTTTTGGAAGTTAAAAAAATTTCTACTTTCATTATTTCATAAAGCGTTTTGCGAGACTGGAGGACTAAGGTCTATGTAGATAGCTGTCTTCTAAATTTTATGTACGATTTTTACCGTTTCAATTAAAAAATACTACAATAATGGTAAATTATATGATTATAATATTATAAGACTATATATACTAATATTACAATAAATTATATACATAGTTTTAATTTGATTAGACGTTTACCTTAAACTATGTTATACTAACCATAAACAGTAAAATATTGATTATGTATTTGAGTTAAATAAGATACTGTTTAATTCCTATAATCTATATATTAGATAAAGTATAAATAATTATACTCATACCAACAGAAAATCACAAAATTTCCTTAAACATAATATTGTCAACATACGTTGCATCATCACATCACTCTTTTCCTCATTCTATAGTATGAGTTAAATCCAATTTCACGAAAATATACTATAATTACATACCCTAACAAGAATAACTTGCATAAATCTGAATTTACTGACTTCCAAACGCAATATAAACTTTTGACGATACTATTGTTATGAAATAACTCACTATATACCTACAGAAATATTACAACACTATCCGATATATGGCCGGATATCCGGCATAATATATATATATATATTATATCAATCATTAGATATAAAAAATTATACGAAATACTATATATATATATATATATATATATATATTAATTACATATATATATATAGTATAATAATATATATTATAGCTATATAAGTAATAATTGAGTTTTACAATCTAATTAGATGTAATAATACTGTATCAAAATATATAAACATTTAATGTACAAAAATTGGTATAACTACGAATTATTTGAAATTTATTTTTTATTGATTTTTGTATATAGTTTCAAAAACAATATAAAAAATAACTGCGAAATTTATAATCGGCAACTGAATTTCTTGTAGGAGATAAATGATGTTTTTTTCCGATTAATTGATAAAAGATTAGTATTAATATATAATATATATATTATAATATTATCAGAGTGATAAGATACATATATAGTAGAATATTACTATACTAATAACTAAATATAATACACTATATATCTTATAGTTTACTTTTCATGCGTGAGCAATTATATTTACTATTTCATACTTACACTATAACACGTATACTTATATACTATTCTAATAATATTATATACCAGAGTACAACACTAACGTATAGCACTATAACTATATATACTATAATAGACTACCTTATTATTAAATATATATTAACCGAAGTATATATATTTTTTTTATTATATATATATGAAAGTATTATATATATATATATATATATATATATATATCATTCATGATACATGTTGATAAGATAAGAAAAATTTAATATAAAATCTAATATTTTTTAAATTCTATTTTTCTTAGAATTTTATTTATTTATTTATTTATTTAATAAATTCCCTTTTATTGGGTTTTGTTATTTTTGATTTTTAATGTTTTGAAGTTATTCCTTGAAGTCACTACGAACAATTCTAAAAGAAATTTAAATTTTCAATGACGAGAAATTTTATAACTAAATTTAAATTCACCCTTAGGATATATATATTATAGTAGTATATATAATATATAATATACCTGACAATATATAGATATATACTATAATAAATATAATCAATAATATATATACATATATTAATATATATGAATATAATATATATATAATATAATAATATATATAATATATATATATAATATATATAGCTGACCTTAAACGACTATTTCATTTTTGTTTATTTTTTATATCTTATTTTATTAGAACGTTAAATAATTTATATTAAATTTTATTGCGTAATCAAAGCAGTGACACACCAAATTGCTTTAATGCCTCCCAATCCTTGAATAGGTGAAAACTCGAAAATGTACGATGGTATCAACATCATTATTCTATCATAATTATATTCATATAATTACGTAATACTATATATATATTATATAATATATATATATATATAGATATATACTAAATATTCTTTACACTAAGATATAAATATATATATAGTACTTCAATAAAGGGAATATCGACTAGTATATATAATATATAATATATAGATATACGTATATAGATTAAATAATATATATTATTATATATAATATAATATATATATATATATTATATAAATATAGCTACACTTATATATAATATATTATATATATATAATATGATAATATATAATTCATTTTTCGAACTTTTTTTTTCTTTTGCATTTTCCTTTCTTTACAGATCATTTCATGCATTTCATTAAAGTTTCATGAAAATCGGTTTGTGTCGCTATAATTGAGAATAACGTCCATATAAACAAATGTTAAAATTTGGAAGCTTATTTCTTATTAAGCATCTTTTCTTTAAAAGCAATGTTTTACTATTTTAAATTAAATTGATTTCCAAACGGTTTAGTATAATAGAAAATAAAATAAACGATTCTGATAACACAATAGGGTCTTTATGTGCATAAAGGCTTAGCACTCGATCTCTCCTTTTTGTTGGTCTCCGCAGCTTGCTTATTTGCTACTGAACTACCAACAATATAATACAAATCCTGCTTCTTAAAAGCCTTGTAGACTTTGTACCTCAGAAACTCCATGATAATAGTTATTCAAAAGTTTTTGATAATGATTCACACTATGTGACACTCTTTCGGAAACCATCTCACTTCGGGGTCATTGATAATGAAAAAGCCGACAGAGATGCTAACTAAACTCGCTTATTCCCACACCAATTCTTTCGTTTTCACTCTGACATGAGACTGAGCTTTCTTCCATCGTCAGATTATCTTCCTCAGCTCCAGGACTTCAGGATCTTCTTGCTGAATCGCAGGTCTGGTGATCAACGAGAAGAAAGTTGAACGATGTGATATCTGAAGTGGCAAGTGGCATTCAACTCACCATGGTTGTAGCAGCCACCAACCCCCACTTAGAACATAAGAACTTCACGCACAAATATCCAAAATACCTCCCAACTTCATGCAGTCTTTCACCATTCTCCGCAAACTCTCCATCATATTGTCGAATGTCCTGCACAATCACTCCCTAGACATCATATCTTTCCTAGTGTCGCCTCAATTCTATCTTAAGATCTCTTCCTCCTCCCCATTTCCATCAGTATGAGAGGAGCCCAACCACTCATGGTAGTGTACAATGAAATCCCTTAAATAGAGGACTTCAAAATCTGGATGAAAAGATATGTTTCGTGAGAAATAGTGAGATGTTTAGAAAGAACTGGATATATATATATATATATATATATATATATATATATATATATATATATATATATATATATATATATATATATATATATATATATATATATATATATATATATATATATATATATATATATATATATATACCATTTTTTCTATACATATCTATATATATATATATATATATATATATATATATATTAATATAATAATAATAATTATATATATATATATATATCTATATATATATATATATATTCCAATTAACCTGACGTCGCAGTTTCTCACGGGAGCATATCTTTCATCCCTAGACTATTGAGTCCGCTGGATTTCAATGTACACTATAGTGATTGGACTTCTCTCATACTGATGGAAATGAGAGGAGGCTAAATCTCTCAGTATTCTCAGCTATCTAGAACAGTTTATTAGGGAACTTACATATATCCAGGATTGCCCTAACCAATTCTTGGACTCGCTTGACTTAGGCTTCACCGTTGTTTCTTCTCGAAATAAAAACAGTTTTCTTTCCTATCAGTACCTCTGATCATTATCTTGTAGCTCTTAATTGTAATACTTTCTCCAGCAACCTCACCCTGCCCTAAGACACATTAACTATACTTGGAAAGAAGACTGCCTTGACACTGAAGATGCTCCAGAGTCTGTCGAAAAGGTAGGGGCTTTAATTGCTGATCGGATGGTTAAGTTGTTCTTGACTAAATCTTTCCCTTACAAAAATCCATGATTCGATGACACCTGTTCCCGTGTCATTTAGTATATAGACAATGCTTATTAGGAATGGAAATCTCATTCTCCAACTACTCCTGCTAATTTTAATTTAACTCTGAATTGTTGCTAGGATATTGTTCTACTGACTAAGCGTACTTTCGCTAAGCGGATGTGCGCTGACGTATTTGGTTCCCTTACTGATAAAAATGTCTGCACTCTTGCCAAAAATATTCGCTCTGCTTAAATTCCTCATTTTTTCCATCTAATTCTAGCCTGGAGGATTCTGGCATATCTTCCTTTACTTCTCTTGGATATCTCATTCCTTTTCCGTGTTTATGCATAACCGGATCTATGGGGTTTCAAACGTACGTATATGAAAGTCAGGAAGACTAGTGCCCCGGATGACATTCCTCCACCTGTTTTAAGAAAGTATGATTTTGAGCTGGCACCTGTCCTGGCTTATTTCTATTTCCCATGCCTTAATATTAACACTTTTCCTTAGTGTTGGAAGAGCGCGTATGCCCAATCCGATCCTTGCGAAGAGTAGCCGATCTAAACCTAACTATCTCCCAATGGCTCTCGCCTGCATTTTCTCCAAAATCTTCGAAACCATCTTTAACATCCATTATTTCCTGAATTATTTGAAATATCATTCCCTTCCAGATCATCAGTATAGTTTTCGACGATCGAGGAAAACGGGGGGGGGGTGCACTTTCCTATCTTACTAGTTTATGGTTTTCTGTTCTTAAAAGGACTTTTAAGAGTATTGTGTAGTGGTACTTGTCATATCCAAGGATTTTGACCGGGTATGCCATACATTATTTCTTTCTAAACCATCTCTTTTTGGGTTTCCTCTTTCCTCCTTCACTCTGCTCACTCATATGTAGTTTCTTCGACAGTCGTTCCACATCGGTACTTATTCATGTAGCGACTTATTTCTCCACCATTAATGGTGTTCCTCAGGGTTCTGTTTTTTATTACTCTATTCTTGCTCTTCATCAGTTGCCTCCTCGGCTACATTTCTACCTCTGTTCATTCATATGATGATGACCACTCTGCATTGTTTCGCTCGTTTCAAATCTTCCTATTTGGCTAGTTTTTCTTCTAATCTTCAACTTTTCGATTTTATATTTTCCAATCAGGTAGAAATTTGTAGAAAGTTAACAGGATAGCACCAACTCTCTCTCTCTCTCTCTCTCTCTCTCTCTCTCTCTCTCTCTCTCTCTCTCTCTCTCTCTCTCTCTCTCTCTCTCTCTCTCTCTCTCTCTCTCTCTCTCTCTCTCTCTCTCTCTCTCTCTCTCTCTCTCTCTCTCTCTCTCTCTCTCTCTCTCTCCGACGGATGTACCTATTGTCTCATCTGTGTATATTATAAATTTTCGCTTAACCATAAACAAACAAAACTATTGCTAAGGTGGCCTGAAAAAAAGGTTGGGAATTCTTTTCAAGCTGAAATTTTATTCTTCCGAATAGTTATACCAACTATGCAAGGGCTTTATTCGCTCTTGTATGGATTTTTGTTCTCACATCTTGTGGGAACTTCAGTTTCAACCTATCCTTATTTTAATTATTTTGCTGTCCGACGTGACGTTTGCGTTCTCTCTCTTTTCTATAAGTACTACAGGTTCAGATGCTCGATGGAGCTGACCGCTTATATTCCACCACTGTTGCCTCGCCAAAGTAGTGCAAGGAGATCCCTTATATTCTCACGAATTTTGGGTGGAGATTGGTTCCTTCAGGATTACTCGTTGTGGTATCACCTTTCATGCCACCTTTATTTTGTAGAATTCATTGTCACTACCTGTTTTTCTTGCTGTATTTTATCTTCCGCACTGTAATTTCTGCGTTAGGTTTAAGCTTGGGTGGGTTCTGTGTTTTTCTGTCTTTTCTTTGAAAAGGGGTTTGCTTGGTAGTGGTGAAAATCTTATATATATATATATATATATATATATATATATATATATATATATATATATATATATATATATGTAGTAATTATATATATATATATATATATATATATATATATATATATTCACCTTTGGTGGTAAAAGGTTGGAGGCATACATGGTTTCCACCAGTTGGAAAAATATTCCTTAATTGGATCAGTGAACGACACGATGCTGCACGGCGTTTGAAAGGGTGTAAGTGAAAGGAAGTAAAGAAAATTGAAGGAAAATGTTCCAAACTTCGTCTCTTAACCATTCTTATATTAACGATTTTACTATCATTACTTTTTTCAATTTCAAAGACATTCCCCACAACAACAAGGAGTTAATGCTAGGAGGACGTCATGGGAGAAACTTGCCTCTGAATTTTTTTTTTTCTAATCTCTAATTAGAGCAAAGAAAACATGAGTAGTTTTCAGTGCTTCAAAAATTCAGTTTCTTCACTTATCTATTTTATATAATCTTCCACACAAACTACACCTTGGGAAACACAAAACTCAAACCTTCCTCTGTACTAATATTTTTTGATTTTTCCTTTTTTAGTAATCTACCATGGAACGATGTCATTATGTCTCATTAAAGAAGCTTCTAAAAGGCTGGGTGTTCTGATTGCGAATAAAGAATTTCTTCACAATACCTCCCAACTGTATGGTCGGTGGCATTATTATCATTTGTATAGAGTAATCATCGCATATCTGGATTGGTTCCACATGCACAACTCCCCTTGAAAGACTGGAATCCAGACAATTTCAACTTTTCAACTGTCCATCTTTCATTATTTCCAACCTTTCTGGCGATGGATGCAATTTTTGCATAACTATTGCTATTACTATGGACACTGTTCTTCTGAACTCTCTCTCCTTCTTTGAGGAGAGTTCTAGCGACTATTCTTTCTACACAGTCTCACTCATTCTCTGTCGAACACTCCAGATTTAACCGGTATGCTCATTCTTACATGAACTGTACTGGTGAAGTAACATAGATTATCATTATCGAAAAGGAGAAAAAAGTTTGGGAATAAAACAGAACTCTGAGGAGCATCACTATTGATTGCTTTTAGAGCTGAACTATAGCCGTCTACAACAAAGTTAAAGAGCGACTGGAATGGAAATTGAAGAAAAGGATAAGACGCCGAAAGAGAAAAACTTAAAAATCAAAGCTTTGTGCAAGACTAACGAAAACTTTTGATTTGTGAAGCTCACCAGTAAAAGATTTAAAGAAATGCCGAAAAGCAAAGGACGAAAAGTCAGAGAGAGAAGGCGGAGAAGATCACCAGCCGAGCCTTCCTTTCGTAAGCCATACTGGCGATCTGAGATAAGATTAGACGATTTAAAGGTTTTCAAATTTCCTGTTGAAGATTAGGTTCGAAGACTTATTAAAGAGCAGAGGTTAGTTCGATAAGACTGTAGTTCCGAACAGAGGTTAGTCGATAAGACGGTAGTTCCACCTTTTTGGCATAGGTTGAATAAGCCTAGGCTTCCTTGAAGAATTAAAGGAGGAAGATAAAGGAGAACTGAAATAGTTTACAAATGCATATTTGACAAGATTATAGAACAACAGATGGGATATCGTCAGAACAATACTCTTTTTAGTGTTAAACTCAGAGAGCAGGAATCACATCTGTACATGAAGTTACAGTGCATTACTTTAAATGAGTTAGAGAGGAAGGAGGTTTAGGGCTCTGAAATAGATTAAGCAGACTAAAATATATCCCCTTCTAAGCCACACACACACACACACACACACACACACACACACACACACACACACACACACACACACACACATACACACACACACAGACACACACACATTCACTATGACACTTATACTTACATTTATATAGCAGTTATATATATATATATATATAAATATATATATATAAATACTATATATATATATATATATATATATATATATATATATATATATATATATATATGATGTATCGGATGTCAAATTTTTGACATCCGCGGATGCGGATGTGAGATTTCTAACATCCGCGGATGCGGATGTTTCCACTCTTACCCTGGTCTAGATCATATATATATAATATATATATATAATAGTTATATATATAGATATATATATATATATATATATATATATATATATATATATATATATATATATATATATATATACATATATATATATATATATATATATATATATATATATATATATATATATATATATATATATATATATATATATATATATATATATGTCTGTTGTTATATATATATATATATATATATATATAAGGCAAGGCAAGGAGAGGAGAGAGAGAGAGAGAGAGAGAGAGAGAGAGAGAGAGAGAGAGAGAGAGTAGCACTATCGAAGCGATTTGGTGTAGGGTACATCCCATGAAACTCAAACAATGGTGGGTGTCTTTCGCTCATATCCACACTCTTCTTACACAGGAGTAGACTCTCCGTATCACATACAGACAATGAAACACTACTACTATTACAGACACCTTTTTTTCATATATCTTAATGTGGGGAGAAAGAATTCCCACAGCGTATGTTCTGCGTGTCGTAGGAGGCGACTAAATGGACAGTGTTAGTTAGGTTGGGGATCCCTACCACTTATTTATAAACCAGGAATTCTCATGCATTCCTAGGACCTGGTCGTGATGGCCGTAAGCTTCCTTGCATCAACCGGGGAAACTGTATGAATCATTTGGATACATGGAATGGTAGAGGAATAAATGGTGGGAAGAGAGGTCATTAATGTATTTAGAAAAGGTAAATTTGATTTGCTTGCTGTGACTTAAACATAGATGAAAGAAAGTGGTAAAAACGTGTGATGTGTGGGGTGAAATGTGTGTATGCTGGAGAGGAGAGGGGGGGGGGAAGGAGTTACGATTTTGATGAGTGACCTGTGGCACAGCTATTGTGGATTTTTTTTGTGTGAGTACTAAATTTCCAATGGTTAAATTTAAGTTTGGGAAGGTCAGGATATGTGTATGTTAAGAAGAGTGGAACTTTCTGGGATAATCTGAATGATTTTTTATTGGAGTGAGTAGGGAATTCAGATTGATTGCGTTGGGCAACTTAAAGGGTTGGATAGATAAGGGTTGGATAGATGATCGAAAAAGGGATGGTTTAACTGGTGTCTTTGGGTTGCGGAAGAAAATGAGAATGGTAGGAAGGTGAGAAGAGGGGTTTGTGTTTAAGTAATATATTCTTCGGGCACAAGAATATTCATAAGTATGGGATAATTGGGGGCAGGTAGAGATGGTATCAAAGTAAAACGTATGATTGATTTTGTGTTGGTGAAGGAAATGTTGAAGTAGTTGATGGACGTTAAATCAGTGTGGGAGTTGGAGATGGGAATATCAGATCATTACGTTGTTTTATGTAATATTAAGGTAGTGAGGGCATGGATGTTTCGGAAATAGATAAGGAAGGAATTGAGAAGAATTAAGAGTGAGATCTTAAGTAAACAAGGTTATAAGGAAAAGTATGTGAGAGCACTTGCAAATAAATCAGTTAAATGTGAACAAGATGAAACTGAACTAATCAAAGCGCAAATGAAGACGGAGTCTTCGTTAGTAGTGCAAGAAAAGTATGTGGAAGTTCAAAAGTAGGAAGTAAGAATGTTAATAGTGAGTGGTGAATTAAGGCGATGCAAAAGGTTAAAAGTAAAAAAGAGACTTGGTTGAATGCGCTGAAGGCCAATGATGAGGAAAGGTGTATAGAAATATATATATAAGAAGGGAGAAAAATGTTATCAGCAAGGTTCACTGGGACAGACGGCAGCATGAAAATTTAAATTGGATGAAGAGAGATGAATGGGAGATTACATGCTAATAGTAAACTCATCTGGAAGGAAGTATGAAGGGCTAAGAAAGAGATTAAGAGGAATCTTCATAGAGAAATTGACAGTAGCGAAGAGGTGATAATGAATATGTTTGGGCTTGATAGTGTAAGAAGAAATGTAGGAGGTAATAGGCAGAGTGATAAAGTTGAAGAACGGTAATGATTAATGAGCGTGTTAGGGAGAAGTGTAGTGTGAAGAAAAGCGTAAATGATGGAATAAACGAGAATGCATTTAGATGGTTTGGTCATGTATAAAGGATTGATGATCGTCGGTTGGTTAAGCGGATGTATAGTGGTGAGTGTGCTGGGAATCGATCCCCTGGTAGATAGAAGAAAAAGTGGATTGAGAGGAATAGGAGTTTGGAATAAGTGTGAATGGCGGGGTTTTGTGAGGGGATATAGTTATGGGCATGGCCCAAGTGATGAACCCTACATTGACGAGATACGCAGTGAGGGTCCGTTGCAGTCTTGTAAAGTCCAAGGGTGAATTTTATTTTCCTTCGACGAGTCCTCACTTAGGGGTATTGACGTGATGGTAAAGTGGGTAGGGAAGCATTTCTTTCGACTTAGTCATGTTCTCCTATTTAACTATCTTATTTCCGCTTTCCGCGCATGTTACGCACCCTACCCCCATCTGTGGGAAGTAAAGGGAGGATATATATATATATATATATATATATATATATATATATATATATATATATATATATATATATATATATATATATATATATATATATATATATATATATATATATATATATATATATATATTTATTTATTTATTTATTATAAATATATAAAAAATAATAAGAGAACGAATAAGAATAATATTAATAATATCAATAATTTTTCCAGCGTGAATGTATCTCAGTCCATGTGGGGCAAGCTGGATCCCAGATGGGAAACGCCTGCTGGGAACTCTACTGTTTGGAGCATGGAATCCAGCCAGATGGCCAAATGCCATCTGACAAGACCATTGGAGGGGGTGACGATTCTTTCAATACTTTCTTCAGCGAAACTGGTGCAGGGAAACATGTACCTCGAGCTGTATTTGTCGATTTGGAACCATCAGTTATTGGTAAGATCTTTATTTTTAAATATTAATTTCTACTAAATGGTATGAACAATATTTATTAAGTTTTGTATTTCTTTTTTTTTTAGATGAGATAAGATCTGGTGTATACAGACAACTTTTTCACCCGGAACAGCTAATTACTGGAAAAGAGGACGCAGCAAACAACTACGCAAGAGGACATTACACAATTGGCAAGGAAATAGTCGACTTAGTTTTGGACAGAATTAGAAAATTAGCCGATAACTGCACAGGTCTTCAAGGTTTTCTTATTTTCCATTCCTTCGGTGGAGGTACTGGGTCAGGTTTTACTTCACTTCTTATGGAACGTCTTTCAGTGGACTATGGAAAGAAAAGCAAGTTGGAATTTGCCATTTACCCAGCACCTCAGGTAGCCACCGCAGTAGTAGAACCATACAATTCAATTTTGACTACACACACTACTTTAGAACATTCCGATTGCGCATTTATGGTAGATAATGAAGCTATTTATGACATTTGTAGAAGAAATTTGGATATTGAACGTCCTACCTATACCAACTTGAACCGATTAATTGGACAAATTGTTTCTTCCATTACAGCATCGCTTAGGTTTGATGGTGCATTGAATGTAGATCTTACTGAATTCCAAACTAACTTAGTTCCCTATCCGATCCATTTCCCTTGGTTGCCACGCACCAGTAATCTCTGCAGAAAAAACATCATGAACGGTTATCGTTTCGCAGTACGAATGCCTGTTTCGAACCAGCTAATCAAATGGTGAAGTGTGACCCT
>JABUQX010075103.1:5000-17500 GCA_015478945.1 Trachelipus rathkii | reverse complement strand
TCCTGTCTCTCTATTTCGAGGTCTGGCATAAAACAAAATGGGTTGAGAGAATTTTTTGTAAAAATGAATTCGCTAAAAGTAATAATAAAAAAAACACTGTGAATCTTTAAAAATTGTTTTTTGTTTTATGTATATAAATATATTTTTTATTTTGATTGCCGTCTATTTAACATGGAGTCGCCAATGCCTGTTTTAAGTTATCTTGCGCGAGTCTAGGCAATGACTGATGTCTCATCTACAAAAATTGGAAAATTACTGTAATGATTGATAACTGGAAGCTGAATTAAGTCAAATAAATTTATTATACTGTGATTACACGAAGAATATATATCTACTATGTCTGTTTATATATATCGACTAGCTGCATACTGTAATCCATTAATATCCGACGACACACATGACCGACAAATGGATATTCAATATCTTTTAAGAATTTAAAAGCCATGACGAAATATTTTTCGATTTTGACTGTACAACCTTATATATATATATATATATATATATATATATATATATATATATATATATATATATATATATATATATATATATATATATATATATATATAAATATATATATATATATATATATATATATATATATACTATATATATATATATATTATATATATATATCACCGGGTAGTTTCTAAAGTACCGAACCCAAAAATAAGAGTAGATGTTACTCGCTGCATGCAGGGACATTTTCTGTCTTTGGCAGCATTGTACCCAAAGTCAACAAGATGTAGCCGTGGAAAAGACAAAGTTACGCACCAATCGCATATGCGCCTTCATTTCATTGTGCTGTGTTAGCTTTGTGGTTTTCTAAAGAAGAACGTATACTTATTTTGGCCAGAGTTTACTTTAGGACAGGCTTGTAATTAGAGAACTACAAATCCTACACTAAAACAAATGAGATTTTTGTAATCAGTGAACAATTTTAGACAAGAACTTATTTATTTATTTATTTATTTTTAGGGGGCTCGAGCCGACGGTGGGACAGAGGGGGGACAAAGTCCCCCCGTCGTCCTCCGGTAACACCGAGAGACCCCGACACTCCTTCCATCTTTGCGGTTTACACGGGGTATTCGTTTAGTTATAAAAAAAATATAAAAAAATTAACATATTTTCTACCTTCTCTCTACGCGCAAACGAGGACGTATGATAAAAAGCAATTTCTGGCAACTTTAGCACTCCTTTGCGGAAATAATACAGCTGGAGCAGTTATAGTACAATTAATTGTATTTACATTATTAAAAATTTGAAAATCTTATTTGAAGCCTTTTCTATTTTTTATTACATTTTCTGAACTAAAATTCTTCACTGATTACAAAAATATCGTTTGTTTTAGTGTAACAGTTGTAGTTCTCTAGTTACACGCCTGTCTTCAAGTAAACTCTGACCCTTACTTTTAGATGTTTGTTCGTACAAATTATACAAATGTGTGATATACGAGTTTTAATTAAATTTTCCTCACATTACAGTTCCAAATTAGTTGAAAATACCAAGTTTTATTAAAAAAATTGACATTAGGACTATGCAGTATCCAATTAGCTCAAGCCAACCATATCTGTTAATTGAAACATTCTTGTTAATGCGTTGCAGATTTTAATACGCTTTCCCAGAAAATTCCTTAAAATGTTATCATTACAGGTTGGACTGTCACCGTTACTCTTTTGAGGACTACAAAAAGTTTAAAATTGTATCAATAAGTCTCATTGGTTTCGTCCATAAAATGAAAGAATCAGACTATGAATAAATAACGTTTTCGAAACTTTAGAAACACTTCTAAAGGTGACTTCAAATATCATGTAACGGGAACGAACTTTCATTTAAGTTGCAGGAAATCACTTTCAACATCTCTTATAAGTGTACATATACACGTATGTCTCATTTGTCTCTATTTCTTCTTAAAATTATTCATATTTTTCTAACTTTTAAATACATATATACAATAGACTACTACTATATATAAACCCACCATATATATATATATATATATATATATATATATATATATATATATATATATATATTATATATATATATATATATATATATATATATATATATATTTATATATATCTCATATGATTTGCAATTTTCTCTCTCAGTTTGCTCAGCTATACAGGGCCTCATAACCCTTGTATGGGTACTAACTCTCATATCTGGGGGGCTCTGGTTTCACCCGGCTTTTGGATAGGGTCGAGTCAAGGCCAAAGACTTCTGAACTCTTCTGTACTTTCAGTTCCCTTGACCCTCTATCTTTGCGGCGCGATGTTGGTGCTTTATCTCTTTCTGTAATTACGCAGCGGCAGGTGCTCGAAGGAGCTTATCACTCGCGTACCTCCACCTTTTACGTCGCCCTCGTAGAACTAGGGGTGCTGTAGGATACCACATTTTGGAGAACGTAGCTCCGCCCCCTTTTTGACCTTGACTGACCGCTGGTCATTTTGACCAACGGTATTTTTACCTGACCTTGACCTTTTTTGGGCCCAATTTTTTACTCAGCTACCTTCATGGGTGTTTTTTTATATATTTTTTATTTATTTATTTATTTTTCGCGGATTTCCCCCTCCCCCCTTAAGGCTTAAGGGGGAGGGGCGTTTCGGAGTTCACCAACGCGTTTTCGCTTAACCGCAAGGCCCCGCCGAACCGCGCCGAACCGCGCAGCACCGCACCGCACCGCACCGCACCGCACTGCACCAAGCCGGACCGTTTTTTTCGCTGTTTCGCATCCTCGTTTTTCTATAACTCATGAATGTATTTTAATATCCACGAATGCATCCATAGACACATACACTCACCCTTATACACACACACACACCCTCATCATCCCAGTCCTTCCCTCCTACCCCGTTTCATTCACCGTATCTCTATACCCATTCCATTCACCGTGACTGCTTTATCTGTCTGTGCTCTCCAAGAAGGTCTTCCTAATCCCCTATACCATAAATTTCATTGAATCTATTTTCAAATTTGCTTTTCACTATATATATATATATATATATATATATATATATATATATATATATATATATATATATATATATATATATATATATATATATATATATATATATATATATATATATATATATATATATATATATATATATATATATATATATATAAAAAAAAAGGAGAAAGAGAAAGAAAAGAAAAGAGAAAAGAACAAAATAAAATAGACTATTCAGAAGGGGTTGAAGATCAGCGACAATGATCCATGTGATTTTACAACTATAGCTTTTCGAACGAATGACATCGTAGAAGGATTTGAAGACAGAATAAATAATTTTTTTGATGTTTTCAAAGAACTAAATTTGTATTTCGGAAAAAATATTTTTATTAAATTAAAATTATACTTCAAAATTTGAAAATATGTATCTGTGATTTTTGCGGTGAAGTAAAATAAGTTTGGAATCATGAACCTTTTGAAAATTTTCGTAAACATGAGTAATACTTCATCGACTGATTTGGGATGTAAACTGTGTTGTTGTGATGCCTCTCCGAAACTGCTTCATTTCCATGGCTCATTAAGAGGGCTGCTCAACCTATTGTTGCTAGAGATTGGGATCATTCTGCAATCTAGTGATAATAGTATCAATTAGTAGTGATAAAAGTGATAGTTTTTTTTAATTCGTGATATTGTTAATAATTAATTGGTGATATTATTATTAAGTGTATAAATATAGTGTATAGATTAATAATAAGAATAATAATAATAATATTAAAAATAATAATAATAATAATAATAATAATAATAATAATAATAATAATAATAATAATAATAATAATAATAATAATAAAATAATGATAATAATAATAATAATAATAATAATAATAATAATAATAATAATAATAATAATGGTGATGATGACAGTGATAATAATGTTATTTATGTTATGTATTTATGTATGTATTTATATGTGTATGTATATGTATGTTTTTTTTTTTTTTTATATTTATTTATACTAAAAGCCACCCGGTAGCTCAGTGTGAGAGCACTCGCCAAACAAAGCGAGGGTCCCAGGTTCGCAACTGGTCGGGTGGGAGAATGTGAGCTATTCTCTCCTTGGGCTTGGCTCCGTCCTGCTCGGACGTAAATTGAGTACACCCCCTCCTAGATTAGGGCTCTGCCCGTGAGCGGTGGTGTTTATCTTGTAAAAAAAAAAAAAAAAATATAGTTGCTCTTGTACTCTTCTGGAAGGTTTCACAGGTATCCTGAACCCCTTGGGCCTTCTTTAAGGAATGGTCGCCACATGTCATTTTATACTACTACTTAGTCATGCGTATATGCACAGACGTTTGCGCATGCATGTATATGCATTATGCGCACGCGCATAACATCTTCTATCTTCTGATGCGAATCATCCCACCCACAAGAATGAACAAAGGAATTGTGGGAATTTAAAAAAGTGACTCTCCATGTCACTGACAGAACTGGAACTCGACCCGTAGCCTCTTAAGGAAGTGTATAGGACTTAACTAATTGGGCTCAGGCTGAATGCCCTTTAATATATAAACAAATGTTACTTATATATAAATCATTTTTTGCATACAAAAATTTTGGAAATAGCTATTTCCATATTAAAAGTATAGAAAAAGCGCATCTCGATTTTGCATTTTTATATATATGCAGATTTATATATATATATATATATATATATATATATATATATATATATATATATATAAATATATAATAATAATAATATATATATATATATACTAACTATATATATATATATATATATATATATATATATACAACAGGAGAGAAGTACAAAAATCGCTATCAATATACACACACACATACATATAAACATACTTACACACTCACACATACACACACACACACACACACACACCCGTTACGCTACTTATACACACACACTGCACACACACCCGCTGGGCTGCTTATACACACACCTTTTGACATACACTCCATCTGCCTACACACACATGCTAGACCACACCCGCCCTATACACCCCCTTACCGACCCTGCATGGATACATGTACACCAACCCTAGCTCACTGCCTCCATCTACACACACTATGACATATGCACACACGCACACCCCGCTAGGCTATTTATACACACACACACACACACATACGCTAGGCTTTTTATACACACATACACCTACCCATAGAGCACTTACGCTATACCTACACACACAAGCACACATACCTAGACACATACATCCACCCTTGATACATATACCAACCGTAGCTCACACCTACACCTACACACACACACACACACATATATATATATATATATATATATATATATATATATATATATATATATATATATACACCTTTTACTTAAAATAAAAATGAGTCATGTATCAGGGAACGGTATCCAGAGGAGCGTTTGGGGGTAAAGCTCCATCAGCGACTAATTCACAATTGATGAGTCGAGTACTGAGGCCATGTAGTTACACTCTAAAACCAGGAAAAGCTGAGCAATAACATTAAAAATTAGAAATCTATTTAAGAAGTTATGCCAATATAAATAATGAAAAAGAATGAGGAATGAGAAAGGAAGAAAAAAAAAATCCAGAGTGTCTGATATATAATCATTTTATTTTACTACAACTGTACGAAATTTTATTAAAAACATTAACATTACATACCTTAAAGCAGTAAATCAGTAAATCAATAGAGGTGTTACCTAACACCTAGGGGATGTATCTTTGTTTACTGTTTTATACTTACTCATGTTTTACTGCTTTAACTCATGTTTTTACTGGTTTTAACTTATATGTTTTACTGCTTTACTCACATATTTATTAACATTACATACCTTAAAACAGAGTAAATCAGTAAATCATTAGAGGTGTTAGCAACAAGAGGATTAGTATGCTTTTGTTTTACTGCTTTACTGCTTTAACTCATGTTTTACTGCTTTAACTCATATGTTTTACTGTTTTAACTCACATATTCATTAACATTACATACCTTAAAGCAGTAAATCAGTAAATAGGTGTTACCTAACACCAGGGGGATTAGTATGCTTTTGTTTTACTGCTTTACTGCTTTAACTCATGTTTTACTGCTTTAACTCATGTTTTACTGCTTTAACTTTCTGCTTTACTGCTTTAACTTTCTGCTTTACTGTTTTAACTTTCTGCTTTACTGCTTTAACTCATGTTTTACTGCTTTAACTCATATGTTTTACTGTTTTAACTCACATATTCATTAACATTACATACCTTAAAGCAGTAAATCAGTAAATCAATAGAGGTGTTACCTAACACCAAGGGGATTAGTATGCTTTTGTTTTACTGCTTTACTGCTTTAACTCATGTTTTACTGCTTAACTCATGTTTTACTGCTTTAACTTTCTGCTTTACTGCTTTAACTTTCTGCTTTACTGTTTTAACTTTCTGCTTTAACAACTCATATATTTATTAACATTATGTTTTTATTTTGTTTTAATACTTTTTATTTATTTTTATTATTATTTTTATTTATTTTTATTATTATTTTATTATTTTTATTATTTTATTTTTATTATTTTTATTATACTTAGTGTTATTTACTTCATGCCTATTGTTATTATTATTTAGAACACACCTACACACGTGAGCGTGCGCACACCACACACACGAGAACACACACTTATACACACATTCACTATGACACTTATACACACATTCACTATGACACTTATTTACCCATAGACACTTGCTCATATGCAGTCACACACATTTACACTTATACACACATTCACTATGATACCTTATACACATTCACTATGACACTTACATTTATCCATAGACACTTTCACACACTTACACTCACACACAGATTTACTTACACTCACACCAGATTTACTTACACGCACACAGATTTACTTACACACACAGATTTACTTACACTCACACACAGATTTACTTACACTCGCACACAGATTTACACACACACACACACACACACACACACACACACACACCCACGCACACTCACACATATAACGTATAATTTATTAAAACATTTTATGTTTTAATTAAACACGTACATTTATATTACTCATTCAAATATAACTAAAATTATTTCAAAGTTTCTTAAAACTTCTATAATAAATCAATCATTATCTTTGAACAAAGAATTTATTATTAACTGTTAATACTTTTTGTTTATAAATTTTATAACTATCAAGTTTTAAAATAACTTTTACTAAAATTTTATGAAATTTTATTAAAAACATATATTTTACGTACCTTAAAGCAATAAGGTCAGCCCCTAGCACCCCTCTACACCAAGCTATGCCACGTTTTGTTCTATTGACTTACTGCTTTACATCATCTTTAGCCATGTAATAAGTATAAAATAACAAAATAAGTTCTTCTCTGCTAACATAGCATGTATTTTATTAAAATCATTCTAAGTTTTTATTTAAAAATAACAATTATTCACTTACATTTATATTATTCACTCGATGTTAACTAAAAATATTTCAAAGTTTTTTTAAATAATTCGGGTTTTCTTTATTATTATTATTATCTATGTACATTGACAATCCATCACGAGAAAACACAACTACCCTCACTCCTTACAGATACGAAACTGACCTCTCTCTGTAAAATGTGCTGAAATAACTACTTTAGGTCTAAATTTAGGATAATCCTTTTTGTAACCCGGGGCGATTTAAACCTAATTCCAGGTCAAAATATATTTCAAACTGACCTTTTTCTGTAAAATGTGGTGCAATAACTACAGGCCTAAATTTAGGCCTAAATTTAGAATAAGCCTTTTTGTAGACGGGCTAATTTAATCCTAATACCAGGTCAAAAATTCACGTATAGACAAGAATCATTGTTATTATTATTTTTATAAATATATTTCAAACTGAAACATGCTGGATCGGTAAGATCCTTTAAGCAGGTAAGAAGGAAATGTTTTCCTTACTTGTGATTGGTCGGGGTAATCCTTATCTCTATATGACCTCGTATGTGATTGGTCGAGAATTATTTTATCGTCTTTTGAAAATTAACTTTGTTCTTTAAACTTGTATTTGAGCAGGTGTGTGTTTTATTATCTTTTAGACCCAAACTCATTTTAAAATCATAGTCATTTTAGCTGTTAAGCGGTGCACAAGTTATCTGATTTGTATTAAAAGTGTTTTATTTTTACTAAGTGTATATTATATTTATAATAAATACTTACATTGAGGAATAATTATTAATTTCACTAGAATAGATAATAATTAATTCACTAGTTCATAAGCTAACCACCAGGGCTCAGCATGAGCCCCACCCGCAAGAGCAGTCAACCCCACTGCCCGCCATGCCTGCCCTGCCATGCAGTGCAGCCAGCTTGTTCTGCATGCATGTGCCAGCGAATATTTCCCTGCAATTATTGCTCATTACACACACACGCACACACTCCACACACACACACACACACACACACACACACACACACACACACACACACACACACACACACACACACACACACTCACTTACACATATAACGTATAATTTATTAAAACATTTTATTTTTATTTTATTATTATACTTAGTGTTATTTACTTCATGCCTATTGTTATTATTATTTAGAACACACATACACAAACACACACACACACACACACACACACACACACACACACACACACACCCACTCACACGCACACTCACTTACACATATAGCGTATAATTTATTAAAACATTTTATTTTATTATTATACTTAGTGTTATTTACTTCATGCCTATTGTTATTATTATTTAGAACACACATGCACCCACTCACACACACACACACACCCACACACACACACACACACACACACACACACACACACACACACACACACACACACACGCATACACACTTACACATACGCACCCACCCACTCGATATTTTGATCCCTCAACTTTGATGCCTCAGCTTTTGATGCCCCAACTTTGATGTCTCAGTTTTGATGCCTCAACTTTGATGCCTCAGCTTTTGATGCCTCAACTTTGATACCTCAGCTTTTGATGCCTCAGCTTTGATGCCTCAACTTTAATAACTTAGCTTTGGTACCTCAGCTTTGGTGGTTCATCTTTGATGACTCATCTTTGATGGCGTCATCTTTGATACCACCTATATTGATGATTCAGCTTATAAGCAGTTACACTTACCATAGACACTTACACTTACACTTATACACACATACACTATATCTCTTATTCACACATACGCACATACACATAGACACTTACGTTCACCCATAGACACTTACACTCTTTTTGTATATATATATATACCGCATATATATAATACCTCATATAATATATATATATATATACCTATATATATATATCACTATATATATATATATATATATATATATATATATATATATATATATAATATATATATTTTTCATTCGCGCGGGAATATTGCGCCTGCGGGCGCACGCGGCGGGCGGGAACGCGGAAATATTGCGCCTGCGGGCGCACGCGGCAGGCGGGGACGCGGCGGGACGCACCAGCGGGTGCGGGGTTGACTGCCTTTGCGGGTGGGGCTCATGCTGAGCCCTGGTGGTTAGCTTATGAACTAGTGAATTAATTATTATCTATTCTAGTGAAATTAATAATTATTCCTCAATGTAAGTATTTATTATAAATATGATATACACTTAGTAAAAATAAAACACTTTTAATACAAATCAGATAACTTGTGCACCGCTTAACAGCTAAAATGACTATGATTTTAAAATGAGTTTGGGTCTAAAAGATAATAAAACACACACCTGCTCAAATACAAGTTTAAAGAACAAAGTTAATTTTCAAAAGACGATAAAATAATTATCGACCAATCACATACGAGGTCATATAGAGATAAGGATTACCCCGACCAATCACAAGTAAGGAAAACATTTCCTTTTTACCTGTTTAAAGGATCTTACCGATCCAGCATGTTTCAGTTGGAAATATATTTATAAAAATAATAATAACAATGATTCTTGTCTATACTGGAATTACCTTTTGACCTAGTGTTAAGCTTAAATCAGCCTTAGCCTAAATTTAGGCCTAAATTTAGGCCTAACGTAGTTATTGCACCACATTTTACAGAAAAGGTCAGTTTGAAATATATTTTGACCTGGAATTAGGCTTAAATCGCCCCGGGTTACAAAAAGGATTATCCTAAATTTAGACCTAAAAGTAGTTATTTCAGCACATTTTACAGAGAGGGTCAGTTTCGTATCTGTAAGGAGTGAGGTAGTTGTGTTTCTCGTGATGGATTGTCAGTATTGCATGAATGTATGTAGTAATAAAGAGAGGCCTTTAGTGTTTAAAAAGGCACAGTATTTTGGATTGGCGTCGGTGAATTGTATCAAATGTAAGTGGTAATTGTTATTTTAAATAAAAACAGAATGAACACAATAAAATACGTGTTATGTTGAAGAAAAACCCATTTTTGTTATTTTGCTCTACTTGATACGTATTTGGGGCTGATGGCAAGCAGTAAGTCAATAAATTCAAACGTGTTGTAACGATCAGAGAGGTGCTAGGGGGCTGACGCTACGTGACCTTTAGTACGTAAAATATATGTTTTTTAAAATTTTCATAAAATTTTAGTAAAAGTTATTTTAAAACGATGATTATAAAATTTATGAGCAAAAAGTATTGGCGGTTATCGGCATAGGGTATTCTTTGATTCAAAGATAATGAACGATTTATTATAGAAGTTTTGCAGAAACGAGTAATTTTAGTTATATTGAATAGTATAATCTTCAAATCAATGCGTGTTCATTCAAAGAGCATGAAAATGTTTTAATAAGTATACGTTATATGTGAGGAAGGTGTGCCATGTATGTGTGTGTGGCTATTCACCAATGTGTGATAATAAATCTGTGTGCGGTGTACTGTGTGTGTAAGTAAATCGACAGCATGGTGTAAGTGGAGTCTCTGGCTGTGTGTCTGTAAATGCAATGTGCTGTGTAAGTAAATCTGGCTGTGAGGTGTAAGAGTAAATCTGTGTGTGAGTGTAAGGAATGTAAATGTAGTGTCTATGGATAAATACAGAATTGTCATAGTAATGTGTGTATAAGCATATCATGGTGATGTATATGCAAGTGACAATGTGTGACCCATGTGTATAAGTGTAAATGTAAGTGTCGATTAAATGTAGGTGTCATAGTGAATGTGTGTATAAGTATCATAGTGAATGTGTGTATAAGTGTAAGTGCGTGTGTGTGTGTGTGTGTGTGTGTGTGTGTGTGTGTGTGTGTGTGTGTGTGTGCGCACGCTCACGTGTGTAGGTGTGTTCTAAATAATAATAACAATAGGCATGAAGTAAATAACACTAAGTATAATAAAAATAATAAAAATAAAATAATAAAAATAATAAAAATAATAATAAAAATAAATAAAAATAATAATAAAAATAAATAAAAAAAAACATAATGAAAAAACATAATGTTAATAAATATATGAGTTAAAGCAGTAAAGCAGAAAGTTAAAACAGTAAAGCAGAAAGTTAAAGCAGTAAAGCAGAAAGTTAAAGCAGTAAAACATGAGTTAAAGCAGTAAAACATGAGTTAAAGCAGTACTTTGTCAAACTGTATACTATCCCATAGGGTGTTAGAGTAACACCTCTTAATTACTGAATTTACACTTTTCAGGCATACATGTTAATGAATATGTGAGTTAAAACAGTAAAACATAACCAAGGTTAAAGCAGTAAAACATGAGGTGGGTGGGGGTGGGGGAGTTAAAACAGTAAAGCTGAAAGTTAAAACAGTAAAGCAGAAAGTTCAGCAGTAAAAACATGATTAAAACAAATAAAACATGAAGTTAGCAGTAAAAGCAGTAAAACAAGCACTAATCCCTTGGTGTTAGAGTAACACCTCTATTGATTACTGATTTTTGCTTTAAGGTATGTAATGTTAATAAATATGTGAGTTAAAGCAGTAAAACATATAAGTTAAAACAGTAAAACATGAGTTAAAGCAGTAAAGCAGTAAAACAAAAGCATACTAATCCCCCTAGGTGTTAGGTAACACCTTTATTACTGATTCACTGCTTTAAGGTATGTAATGTTAATAAATATGTGAGTTAAACGGTAAAACATATAAGTTAAAAACAGTAAAGTGTAATTTAAAACAGTAAAACATGAGTTAAAGCAGTAAAGCAGTAAGCAAAAGCATATAATCCCTCTGGTGTTGATAACCTCTAAATGATTTACTAAATTTACCTTTAAAATCTCTGTAATGTTAATGTTTTTAATATAAAATTTCGTACAGTTGTAGTAAAATAAAATGATTATATATCAGACACTCTGGATTTTTTTCTTCCTTTCTCATTCCTCATTCTTTTTCATTATTTATATTGGCATAACTTCTTAAATAGATTTCTAATTTTTAATGTTATTGGTCAGCTTTTCCTGGTTTTAGAGTGTAACTACATGGCCTCAGTACTCGACTCATCAATTGTGAATTAGTCGCTGATGGGGCTTTACCCCAAACGCTCCTCTGGATACCGTTCCCTGA
>JABUQX010075102.1:27500-30000 GCA_015478945.1 Trachelipus rathkii | reverse complement strand
TTTATGGATTCGGACAAGTTATTTTTTTAAAATTTTTTAGGCATTTATTTTTAAATTTTTTTTAATTTTTCAATAATTCCAGAAGCTTTGCCACTAAAGAATTTTCTTTAAAAAAAAAACATCAAAAACGCCTTTAACTTTTCTGAACTTAGAAATTTTTTTTGAAGCTTAAGAAATTTTTTTTCAAGAAAAAAAGTCACAGAACAGTATCTACAAATATGCCTATATATATACTATTATCATCGGATATAAATATAATATAAAATATATAATAAATATATAATGATTGTATATATATATATAATATATAATATATATATATATATATAATATCTCATTAGAGAGTGCTTACGTATAGATGCGATATGCTTATATATATATATATATATATATATTATATATATATTAACTATATATATAATAATATATTATATATATATATATATAATATTATACAATATTATATATTATATATATATATACTATTTATATATTTATTTTATTACAAATATATTACAAATATTTTTTCTATAATAACTATATATATATATATATATAATTATTATATATATTATATATATATTATATATATTATTATATTATTATATTATATATAATATGTATTAGGTATATATATGAGTATATATAATCATATATATATATATATATACTAATATATATATATATATATATATATATATATATAGTATATACATATATATATAATAATATTATATATATATATAATATATATATATATTATATATATATTATATATAAATATTTCAAATATAAGTAAAAAATTAATTATATAAACAAAAATTAATAAATAAAAAAATTAAAATAAAAAAAAATTATTAAAAATATTAATTAATTAAATTATAAAAATAAATTTATTATAATTTTTAATATTTATATTTTTTAAAATTCATTTAAAAATTAAAAATTTATATTTAGAATTTAGTATTTATATTTTTATTAAATTTTAATTTTTATAAAATTTTAATATATAAAAATTTAGAATTAATATATATATATATTTATATATATATATATATATATATATTGGACAACTCAAATATATCTATATAATTTATATATACAAATAATATTAATATATAATATATTTATTATCTTATATATATATATAATAATATATATATTATACTATATAATAATAGTATTATATATATATATATATATATAATATATATAATATATATATATAATTATATATATTATATATATATATATATATATAATAGTATATATATATTAAATATATTATATATATATACAGGAAGAATAACGGGATATCGGGTTGAGATGTCGATAGATTTCTATAATTTCATAAAGGTTTTCCAAATTCAATATTTGTACCGTAATGTTCAACAATCCTGTATGTTAATTGTCCATAATACAATCAAATTTCAACAATGCGAAGAGCCAAATCACATGCTAGATTTTTCAAACATTATGGGATGAGGATGGGAAGGGGACAAGTAATTTGCCTTTGGTGCAAAACGCTTTCGGTGAATGATAATACATTCAGCATTCTGACATAATAGTTCGGCAGAATGGTTTATAATTCAAACAAAACATTCAAACGGCTACGATAACTTTGATCACTATTTAAAAAATTTAAAGGTTTATTCGACAATATTAAAGTAGTTTTGGCATTTACGTAAAACAGTTCGAGGGTTTTCAAAACGCATCAACGGTGTCATATTTATTATTATAGATAAATAATGTACTGTTGGTATATATACAGTAATGACGTACATCATAGAATACAAGTACAGGGCAAAATATATGATTCCGAAATGTATATACTATTACACGATAGCTTGTTTGTTTATGCATCGTAGTAAAAATGTATCTGCATGATTAATGCATTTTACAAATACGTACATATAGTAAATATATATTAGTATATTTATATATTTTATATCGTATAATCGTATAAAATTTTTCGGGTCTTTACTGTCGGTCCGTAGCTGCCAAAAGTACGATGCTTAAAAGAGTACGATTTTATTAAATATTTACATAGTTTTAATATTTACAACTTTTTGTTCCTGTTCGTTCTCTCTTAAATTCTTTGTTAGTATCATCCACTAACAGCATATATATATATATATATATATATATATATATATTATATAATAGTATAATATATATATATATATGATATAATATATTATATATATATATATATATATATATATAATATATATATATTATATATATAATATATAGTATATATATATATATATAGCTATATATATATATATAGTATATATATATATTTATATATATATATATATATATATATAATATATATATATATATAATATATATAAATATTATATATTATATTACTAATATATAAATATATATAATATATATATATATATATATAATATATATAATATATATACTATATGATATATATATAATATTATATTATATATTATATATAATATATATATAATATATATAA
>JABUQX010075102.1:12500-17500 GCA_015478945.1 Trachelipus rathkii | reverse complement strand
ATTCCATTAGCAAGTAAATTTTATTTTACTAGATATCCTCATTAAATGTAAAAATAAAAACAAAGAGAATAAAAATAAATAAGAATAAAAGTAACACACTTAGATTTTGTGTTATTCAGGTTTCAGTTGTGAGATTTTGTTTACTACACTCTGCATCATCCTTTCCTTTTCGTCCATTATTATTATATATCCTAAATATTAAAACTCAGATACTTGTTCCAGATGTTCACCATCCAACATAACTTCACACCGAGGGTTGTCCTTACTAACAGCTGTAACTTTACTCTTACCTACGTTTACTTCAAAACCCCTCCTCTTACACACCCTGCTAAATCCCTCTACCAATTCCTCTCAAATTCTTTTCAGATTCGCCACACAAAAACCAAATCATCCGCATATAATAGTAGGGCACCCTCCACTCTCCATCATTCTAACACCATTTCCTGCCACCCCCATCTCTAAATCTTTCATAACCTCATCCATATACAAATTGAATAACCAAGGAAACATAACACATGTCTGCCTCACTCTGCTTTTAATATTAAACCAATCACTTTCAACTCCATTTATTCTTACACACAGTTCACTATTTTTCACTATTTCACCATTTTTTCTACTAAATATCATCATTAAATGTTAAAAAAAAGAAAAAAAGAATAAAAACAAATAAGAATAAAAGTAACACTAAAGCTCTCAAAGAAAGGGGGAGCCTTCATAATCTATTAATTTTTGTGTTATTCAGGTCCCAGTTGTGAGCTTTTGTTGGTTGTGATTCACAGTGGAAGCAGCTAGTGGAGTGTCAAAGGAACACTGAAGCAGACGACCAGGAAAGGGAAAGTTCTCCGAGGATCTGCAGTGCTCTGGAAGCTCGGCTGCATTGATAATAACTCGCTCTTCCCTTCCGAATAACATCAGAAATATTACACCCCGAAAGGTAGGAAGCTAATCCACCGTAACCTTGGAAGAATTAAGAGTGAGAAGTTAAGTGAACAAGGTAATAAGGAAAATTATTTAGGAAGAGCGCTTGCATATAAATCAGTTGAATGTGAACCAAGATTAAACTGAACAAATTTGGGCACAAATGAAGAACTTTTGTTAGTAGTGCAAGGGAAGTATGTGGATGTGTGCTAAAGTAGGAAGTAAGAATCAACGGTGAATGGTGGAATGAAGAGGCTTGATGCAAGGGGTTAAAGTAAAAAAGCAGGCATTGGTTGAATGTGTTAAAAGAGATGATGAGGTCCAAAAGAAAGGACACTTGGAAATTATATACGGAGGGAAAAAATGAACTAAAAGTTCCATACATAGGAGAAAAAATGAGGTAAATGAACATTTTGGAAGGAGGGGAAATGGGGACTTACAAGGGAATAGGAAGTTTTTCTGGAAGAAGCGCGAAAAGGTTAAGAATGAAAGTCGGGGAACTGCTTAGAATAATGAATAGGGGATGGTTCTTTTCGTAACTGATGAAATGCATGTGAGAAGAGTGTTGGAGGAAACATTTCGAAAGTCTGTGCCTAACATTGGCAGTAATGAAGATGGATAGTGAATATATTGTAGGTTTTATGGCAAGGAAGAAATGTTTTTGCGGTGATGATGGGTAATGGTAGGCTGGCTATAGTTGAAAGAATGGTAAATCTGCAGGCATAGATGAAATTGCTTTGGTGAAATGATCAAGGAATGGAGGCCGAGATGGCTGATTGAATGGATTGGCAAGTTGGTGTAAACAAAGAGTTTAGGGAGGGTTATAGTTCGAGAGATGGAGGAGATCAGTAAAAGTACCCTTCTGTAAGGGGGAACTGTTGAAACTATAGGGGAATTAGTTTATTGAGTGTTGTAGGGAAGATATATGGTGTTTTTTTTGTTGAAACAGTACATCGAGTGACTGAAGGACTGATTGGTGAAGAACAGGGTGCACTTAGAAGTGGTAGAGGATGTATGGATCAAATTTTTACATTGAAACATATGATTGAAAAAATGAGAGAGAAGAATAAATTGTATTTATGTTTTATGGATTTGCAACAGGAGTATGACAGGATTAATGGGGAAAATTTGCGGCAGGTGTTAGAGATATATAGTGTTGGTGGTGGGCTTCTGAATGGAATCAAAAGTATGTATTACGATAGTGAAGCGTGTTTAAGAATAAATGGAATCGAAAGTGGTTGGATTAATATTTATAGCAGAGTAAGGCAGGAATGTTTTATGTCTCCTTGGTTATTTAATTTGTATATGGATAGGGTTATGAAAGAATTAGAGGTGGGGGTGGCAGGGGAAGGTGTTAGAATGATAGAGAATGAAAAGCTGGAGCGGTGCCCTACTTATTGTTATGCTGATGATTTTGATTTTTTAGTGGTAAAATCTAAGAAAGTTTGATGGATTTTGGCAGGGTGTTTAAAGGGAGGGTTGGAAAGTAAATGTAGATAAGGTAAGGCTATGGTAGTGGTGATCAGAGTCCGAGGTGTGAAGTCATGTTAGATGGTGAGAAACTGGAACAAGTATCTGAGTTTAAATAAAGGGAACAGATGATGCAGAATGTAAGTAGGAAAAGTTGGAATGGTAGGAAGGTGGCTGGATGCAATTGGAATCCTTGGTGGGTGAAGGGAGTAAGTCTAAGTGCGCTTGAGGTTGCATGAGGATATGTTGATAACCCTTGTTAATGCTTATAGTTATGTGAAACTGATGGTCTAGAGTAAGAAGTATAGATCGTAAGGTAAAAAAGTTGTTCAGATGGACAATGTTAGGGGCTTGTTAGGTGTGAGTAAGAAGTTTTTAAGGTGAGGAATGACGCATTAGGGATTTGTGTAGTATGAGAAGGTCTAAGAGGAAATAAACAGAATACATTGATATGATTTGGTCATATGGGAAAGTATGGATGATAGTCGACTCGTTAAGCGGATGTATATTGGTGAGTGTTTGTTGGGGCGACCGGCTGAAGACCGAAGAAAAAAGTGGATTGAGTCAGTTAATTGAAGGAGAGAGAATGTGAGTTTTGCAGAGGCGAAAAGAAAAGGTGCATGACAGGAGTGAATGGCGGAATTTTGTAAAGGGGATGTTTGTAAGGGCTTTGCCTATGGGATGAACCCCACATTTACAAGATACCACAGTGAAGGTCCATAGGTCTCGTATAGCCACAGAGTGGATTTTTTGATTGCGACGATTTCTCACTGGTAATATAATATATATTATATTATATATATATATATATATATAATATATATTATACTTATATATAATATATATATAATATATATATATATATATATATATATATATATATATATATATATATAATATATATTTTATATTTATATTTATAAAATATAAAAAATATATATATAAATATTATATATATAAATTATATATTATATATATTGGTGTAACTTTATTTCTAGAAAGCTAATGAAAATATAAATCTGAGCTATTATTACATAATAAGGAGTAGAAGTTGAAGTTTTTTTTTTTGCCTCATTTAATAAACATCTATATGGTTCTCATTAGTTGCACGAAGCACATCAAGACGGTAATCGATTTCCATCGATTTCCTGCCATGTTCGCTCTAGCATAGTCTCATCAGTAGTGGTAATGGCATCAGTGATCCTTAGCTTCAGACCGTTGATGTCCTGTATCTCTGTTCGATACATGATATCTTTAACATAACCCCCCATTGAAGAAGTCCAGGAGAGTGATATTTGGGGAACGAGGTGACCAGGGAATTCGGCCGTCCCTTCCAATCCACTGGTCTGGAAATGTTTTGATGTGCTTCGTGCAACTAATGGAGCACATATAGAAGTGTATTAAATGAGGGGAAAAACTTCAATATCTACTCCTCATTGTGTAATAATTACCACAAATTTATCTTTTCATTTGCTTTTTTTAATGAATTTATTAATTTGTAAAGATTTGATGGACACCTTGTATATATCATACATTCGTAATCTATATATCTTTTTCATTCTCTTTTTATTACTACAGAGTTTACATGTAATTATTATTTGGAATATTATACATCTTTGAATAATTTTATTTCTAAGAATGATTTTTTATATCTCATTTATAAAGCCAAAAAGTTGACCTATATTGCAGCTTGTAATAAAGTCTAATAAGATGTCTTTTAAGTAAATTTTCATTCATTTAATAAACATAGAAGCAAGAATTTTATTATTAATCCTATGAACTAAATATGTGTTATGTTTGTAAAATAATATATTATTAAAAATTATACCACTATTACTCTTTATATAATATTAGCTTGAAAAGTTTAAGTGCGTGAATGCAGCTCCCCTAAGCTGCTGCAGTTTCCCCCTATTGGTTCAGGGACCCCAGTTTTGAAACAACTGGCATAGTGTGTATGTATTACATACTTTTCTAAGGATGGATTAGTACACTCTTAAGTAGTTCAATTCAAAATAATAATCCATAGCTTTCAAAAATAACGAGAGCTATGAATTGAGGTAGAAGAATTTTGGAATGTATTTTAAAATCTGACGTGCCTAACCTTAAAAAAAAAAAAAAAATTAAATCTTCCTACATTTTCCCTTATCTCCTTTTTCTCCATCCATGCCCCCACTAACCTAATCTTGCATAAAACTACATAATGATCTGATATACCCATGCTCAACCCCCTCACTGGTTTAACATCCTGCACATACTTCAACATCTAATTCTTCACCAACACAAAATCAATCATACTCTTCACTTCCTCACCATCTCTATTTACGCCAACTCTTATATTTATAAACATCCTTGTGCTTGAAAAATGTATTACCTACACACATACCTCTCTCAACATAGAAATCAGTGATCTTACTACCATTCTCATTTTCTCCCACAACACCAAATGCACCTGTTACTCCATCCTTTTTTCGATTAGCTATCCAACCATTCAAATCGCCCAGTACAATCACTGAAACCCCTACTCACTCCATCTAAAACACCATTCAGTTTATCCCCAAAAATCTCACTCTCCTCCACATCATCTTCAGATGGACCATATGCAACTATCACAC
>JABUQX010075102.1:0-5000 GCA_015478945.1 Trachelipus rathkii | reverse complement strand
ACCTTGACCTCCTTTTGGCCTTAAAACCTATTTGTCGACACCAACCCTTTCGATCTTTCATGGGTCATATTTTGCCCACGGTAGAAGTCACCGTAATATTTATTAGGCACCAATACCAGATAATGTTTAATGGACGCCCTTTTCGACAGAAAGCGGCTGCGCTCTACAACGGATTTGCGTTTAAGCAACCGGTTTGTACGACCCCACCCTAATTTTTTCTGCATGGGTCAATCTTTGACCCACTACAAATCAGGTAAATTTTTTTTTTTGGTGTTTCATTTAAAGGGGCTTAGCCCTTTTGTGATGTCTTAACCTTGTTGTTTCGAATCCGCAGCACCCGCAGGTGCGTTTTCCCGCCGCCGCGTTTCTGCCGCTGCGTTTCTGCCGCCGCGTTTCTGCCGCCTTCGTTTTCCCACCCGCCGCGTTTTTCTGCCGCCTCGTTTCCCACCGCCGCGTTCCCGCCCACCTGAACCGTTTGCAAAGACAACTCAAAATAAAAGGTATCTTCATAGCTCGAACGTGGATGTGAGCGTATGTCAACCGGAGTATCCCGGGTTTCCGATCCTTCAAGTACTAATCCCACACACACACACACACACTTATACATACATTCACTATGACACTTACACTCCTCCATAGATACTTGCACTTACATTTACACTTATACACACGTACAAACACACTGCCAACCCTTTGGTCGCCCATGGGTCAATTTTGACCCACGGTAATTTTTTGTCCTTCCTTTAGGGACTTAGCCCTTTTTTGATGTCTTAACCTTGTTTGGACCATTGAATTTCGGACTTGACCTTGCCAGTATAACATGGTCAATTTTTGACCCACGCTAACTTTGGATGGCTTTTGATGGTTCCCAATACACCGTAAGGAGTATCTAGTGATGTTCTATTTAGTGTTCTATGAGTATTAGATGAGTGCCAGGTGAGTGCCAGGTGGAGTGCCAAGTGGAGGCCAATGAGTGCCAAGTAAGTGCCAATGAGTGCCAAGTGATGCCACATATACAAGTGAGTGCCACATAGTGCCAAGTGAGTGCCACTTTTTTCAAGCCTTTTCTAGCCTCCCCTGACCCTAGAATAGCCCTAATATGGGTGTCTACCCCTAGGTAATAAGGTATGAGGAACCGAATGGTGTACATTACAATCTGCTAGAATGCTTCATACTACGAGTTAGTATTTTTATAACACTTATAAGCACTTACACTCGCCATAGACACTTACACTAGCATATACACTTACACTCACACGCCCAGTACCACTTACACTTACACTCACAACCTCGAAGCTCAATTTTGTTGCCTCATCTTTGATGACTCATCTTTGCATGAAGTCATCTTTTCTTGATACCACCTATATTGATGTTCATCTTTGATGACTCATCTTTGTCTACTCTAGATTCATAAGCTGCACCACCAGGCCTATCAAGGTCTGAAATTGTGGTTCGAATCCGCCCGCACCCGCAGGTGCGACCCGCCGCTGCGGAATGAAAAATATAAATATACTATAAGTCATTCATTTTATTTCATACTTAAACATTTTTGATTAAAAACATTCGCGAATCTAAAAACATGTAACTCCATTAACAGACTATGTATTTAACACATATAATTTATTAACATTATTATTTACTTAATACTTTTTACTTATTACCACATTATAAATTTTTAAAAAATTGTATGTAAGAAGAAAAAAACCAGAGTGCCTGATATATAAACATTTTATTTTACTACAACTGTACGAAATTTTTATTTAAAAAACATTTAACACTACTCTTAAAGCAGTCAATATCACGTAAATCAATAAAGGTTGTAACCTAAACACCAAGAGGGGATTAAGTAATGCTTTTTGTTTACTGCTTTACTGCTACTCATGTTTTACTGCTTTAACTCATATGTTTTTACTGCTTTAACTCACATTTTTATTAACATTACATACCTTAAACAGTAAATCAAGTAAAATTCAATAGAGGTGTTACCTAACACCTAGGGATTAGTATGCTTTTGTTTTACGGCTTTCTTTAACTCATGTTTTACTGCCTTTTAACTCATGTTTACTGCTTAACTCATATGTTCTTTACTGCTTTAGCTCACATATTCATTAACATTACATTACCTTAAAGCAGTAAATCAGTAAAAATCAAACCACCCTTCCCTGCACCAAGGGGGGATTATTATGCTTTTGTTTTACTGCTTTACTGCTTTAACTCAGGTTTACCGCTTTAACTCATGTTTTACTGCCTTTAACTCATGTTTTACTGCTTTAACTTTTTGCTTTTTACTGTTTAAACTTTCTGCTTTACTGTTTTAACTTTCTGCTTTTCTGCTTTAAGGTCATTAATTTATTAACATTATGTTTTTTATTTTGTTTTAATACTTTTTATTTATTTTATTATTATTTTTATTTATTTTTATTATTATTTTTATTATTTTTATTATTTTTTTTTTATTTTTTTTATTATACTTTTAGTGTTATTACTTCATGCCCATTGTTATTATTATTTAGAAACACATACACACACACAACACACACACACACACACTTACACTTATACACACCTTCTCAATATGACACTTATACACACATTCACTAGACACTTACATTTACCCATTAGACACTTACATTTACACTTATACACATGCGGTTCACACAAACACTTACACTTATACACACATTCACTATTGCACTGATACACACATTCACTATGACACTTACATTTACTCTCATAGACACTTACATTTACCACTTACATCTCAACACAGATTTATTTACACTCACACAGATTTACTTACACTCACACACAGATTTACTTACACACACAGATTTACTTACACTCGCACACAGATTTACACACACACACACACACCACACACACACACACCACACACACACACACACGCACTCACTTACACATATAACGTATAATTTTAAAACATTTATGTTTTAATTAAACACGTACATTTATTTTACTCATTCAAATATAACTAAGATTATTTCAAAGTTTCTTAAAACTTCTATAATTAATCAATCATTATCTTTCAAAGAATTTATTATTAACCGTTAATACTTTTTGTTTATAAATTTTATTACTATCAAGTTTTAAAATAACTTTTTACTAAAATTTTATGAAAATTTTATTTAAAAACATTTATTTTACGTACCTTAAAGCAATAAATCAGTAAATCAGTAAGGCCAGCCCCAGCACCCCTCTACATCAAGCTATGCACGTGTTGTTCTATTGACTTACTGCTTTACATCATCTTTAGCCATGTAATAAGTATAAAAATAACAAAATAAGTTCTTCTCTGCTAACATAACATGTATTTTATTAAATCATTTCTAAGTTTTATTTAAAAAATACAAATTTTCACTTACATTATATCTTATTCACTCGATTTAACTAAAAATATTTCAAAGTGTTTTAAAAAATTATTCGGGTTTTCTTTATTATTATATTATTACTATGTACATTGACAATCCATCACGAGAAAACACAACAACCCGCACTCCTTACAGAAACGAAACTGACCTCTCTCTGTTAAAATGTGTGGAAATAACTACTTTTAGGTCTAAATTTTAGGATAATCCTTTTTGTAACCGAGGCGATTTAAGCCTAATTCCAGGTCAAAAATATATTTCAAACTGACCTTTTCTGTAAAATGTGGTGCAATAACTACGTTAGGCCTAAATTTAGGCCTAAATTTAGGATAAGCCTTTTGTCCCATGCTGATTTAAGCCTAATACCAGGTCAAAAGGTAATTCCAGTATAGACAAGATTCATTGTTATTATTATTTTTATAAATATATTTCAAACTGAAACATGCTGTATCGGTAAGATCCTTTAAGCAGGTAAAAAGGAAATGTTTTCCTTACTTGTGATTGGCCGGGGTAATCCTTATCTCTATATGACCTCGTATGTGATTGGTCGAGAATTATTTTATCGTCTTTTGAAAATTAACGTTGTTCTTTAAACTTGTATTTGAGAAGGTGTGTGTTTTATTATTTTTAGACCCAAACTCATTTTTAAAATCATAGTCAGTTTTAGCTGTTTAAGCGGTGCACAAGTTATCTGATTTGTATTAAAAGTGTTTTATTTTTACTAAGTGTATATCATATTTATAATAAATACCTTTACATTGAGGAATAATTATTAATTTCACTAGAATAGATAAATAATTAATTCACTAGTTCATAAAGCTAACCACCAGGCCTCAGCATTGAGCCCCAACCGCAAAGGCAGCCAACCCCGCACCCGCATTGTTGCGCCCGCCGCGTCCCCGCTCGCGCCGTTGCGCCGCAAGTCGCAATATATCCGCGTTCCCCCCCGCCGCGTGCGCGCGCACGCGCAATATTCACGCGCGAGTAATATATATATATATATATATATATATATATATATATATATATATATATATATATATATATATTATATTAATATTAGTAATATATATATATATTATTTGTGTTGCGGCGTTGAGGTGTAAGGTCTATGGTGAACGTAAAGTGTCTATGTGTATGTGCGTATGTGTGAATAAGAGAATAGTGTATGTGTGTATAAAGTGTAGTGTAAGTGTCTATGGTAAGTGTAACTGCTTATAAGCTGAATCATCAATATAGGTGGTATCAAAGATGACGCCATCAAAGATGAGTCATCAAAGATGAACCACTAAAGCTGAGTATCAAAGCTAAGTTATTAAAAGTTGAGGCATCAAAGCTGAGCATCAAAAGCTGAGGTATCAAAGTTTAGGCATCAAAGTTGGCATCTAAAGTTGAGCATCAAAACTGAGACATCAAATTGAGTCATCAAAAAGCTGAGGCATCGAGAGTTCTGAAGCGCGATCCCAAATATCGAAAGTGGAAATGAATGGTTTGCGTATGGTAAGTGTGTAATGAGGAATCGATTGTTTTGGTAATTTACAATCTTGCTAGGAAGCTCCTTACTAGGATGTGTGTGTGTTGTGTGTGTGATTGTGTGAAGTGTTAGTGTCTATA
>JABUQX010075101.1:62500-65000 GCA_015478945.1 Trachelipus rathkii | reverse complement strand
AAACTAGATTAAGGACGCAATACTGTGTTGCAATTAATAGCCCCTTTTAGAAAATATATATTGTTATATATGATATTGTTATTTGTATTATTATTTGCATATGAGATTTGGGCATAAATGAATTTTACTTTAGTAAATATTTTTTTCAGAAATTAGGAATTTTAAAATTGCAATTCTTAAGTTTTTAATAAAATGTTTTGAATATGAATATTGAATTAAAATTTATCTTTAATAGAGGGTTCTTTAAATTTAATAAAATATATTATTTCTTAAAATATATTTTAAGGAAATTTAAAATTAAGTTTATGCTTTAACCGAGTGGTAAATTTTAAATAAAGTAATACCCCTTAAGAAATATTTAAGAACCTAATAACAATTCTTTGAAAACTTATTTAAAAAAAAAAACACAAAAAAAAAAAAAAAAAAACAAGAAAAACAAGCTTTCCAAGTTAAATTCAGAGTTCATCATTCAAGTTAAATTTTTTTTAAAACAATTTCGCACTTTTTTTTTAAGACATTGCAACGCATGATAATTTATGATATTTTTATTAGAATAAAATAAAGAATACATGGTACTTTAAATCCCCTCCCCAACAGCGATAAACATTCTAAAATGTTTTGTTCTTTATATAATTACTTTGTGACTCACGCATCCACAATAACACTTTGAACGTTCCCATTCTTTTGTTATTCTCATCAAAAGCTTTTGGAAAAAAATCAATTATCCATATATTATTATTTGATGCTTGCCAAGTCTATTTTACATTGCTGTTTACACATACACACACACACAAATATATATATAAATTATATATATATATATATATAATATATATCCTAATACATAAATATATATATATATATATATATATATATATATATATATATATATATATATATATATATATATATATATATATCTATTATATAAATATATATTATATATATATTTTATATATATCCAAATGTAATATTTATATATATATATATATATATATATATATATATATAAGAAAGAGGGAGAGAAGAAGAGAGATAGATTTATAGCATATCAATATATATAAATATAAATATTATATATATATATATATATTATTGTATATATATATATATATATATATATATATATATATATATATATATATATATATGTATCTTATAAGTATATATATTATGGTAAACATTTTCTTTTTTTACTCATCAAAAGTTTCCTTTGGAAAAAAATCAATCAATATATTATTATTTTATGAGTGATGAATTAATTTTTACATTGATATATATATATATATATATATATATATATATATATATATATATATATATATATATATATATATATATATAAATATATATTAATACGACCGTTGATTACGTATATATATATATATATTTATATATATAAATATATATATATATATATATAAATATATATATATATATATATATATATATATATATATATATATATATATATATATATATATATATATATATATATATATATATATATATATATATATATATATATATATATATTATAAAGTTTTCTTTTTAAATCACAATGTAGATCAACATTTTAGAAAATCAACTCCTGCTTCTTTAAATAATATGCAAATTAATATTAAGGAAAGTATAAAAATAAAGGTAAAAATGATGGTGCTAGCTCAAATACTATGACTACTGCTAAAACTAATAATAATAATAATAATAATAATAATAATAATAATAATAATAATAATAATAATATTAGTATAATATATTATTAATGATATTATTAATAATAATAATTATTATTAATAATAATAATAATAATAAAATAATTATTGTTATTATAAACCATTATTTATTATTATTATTATTATTATTATTATTATTCTTATTATTATTCTTATTATTATTATTATTATTATTATTATTATTATTATTATTATTATTATTATTATTATTATTATTATTATTATTATTATTATTATTATTATTATTATTATTATTATTATTATTATTAAATTATTTTTAATATTTGATACAAATTTTGGTATATATATATATATATATAGAGAGAGTAGGTATAGCATAGCAAATATATATATATATATATAGTTATGTATATATATATATATATATATATATATATATATATAGTTATATATATATATATATATATATATATATATATATATATATATATAACTCTTACCTTTGCAATAGGCCGAAAACATTAATATAGTAAAAGCAACAGGAATCATCCTTACTTTCCCCATCATCTTTGTCTTTTTATTTAAAATACTTTAAAAAACAAAAACAAAATCCTTTAAAACCAAACTTTGTTTTATTTGAAAAAACCGCAACAAAAACCTGTTGGAGAGAAAAGCAAAAAACAAATGAGCGTTTTTTTTTTTTCCGCAAATCTAGTTTGACGATTGTCGGAATTCAATGCTATTTGGAGTTGAGAAGGTTTTATGTCCTTACCTTCCTTTGGCAAGTTGCAACGAAGAATGAG
>JABUQX010075101.1:55000-60000 GCA_015478945.1 Trachelipus rathkii | reverse complement strand
ATGAAGGCAGCAAAGATATACAGTATATATTATATATATATAAAGGTTGGTTATATATATATATATATATGTATATATATATATATATATATTGTTATTATATATATATATATTTTTATACAGATATATCTATTATAGTTAAATATATATATATAAAAATATATATATATATATATATATATATATATATATATATATATATATATATATATATATATATATATATATATATATATATATATATATATATATATCACTCATTTAATCTTTTTAAAATTTTATTTTTGTTCTGTCATCTATGGTCAGACATGCGCGAGGAAAATTTTAACATAAGTCAAAGTGAAAATATATATAAACTCTCGTCCTTTAGATGCTCTTCAGTCAGATCAAATTATTAAGAATCAAAAGAAAATCTCACTCAAGATACTCTCTCCAGAAATCCTCCCGGCAAGAGCGATAAACTTCAAGGAAAAGGCTGCGACTTGAATTTCGATCACAAATTTTCGCACTAAACGAAGAGTCAGAGGCAATTGTGGAAAACGTGCTGGAAAAGGCTGTGACTACCAATTCGCCTACGAAGAGAGAGTATCTCATCAGAAGGGACTTTTATTACTTCTTTACTTTTATTGAATATCTTTATTACTTATGTTGAATAAAAACATCATTTCAAATATGGATTTCTAAATTACCATCCTCTTATATAGGGTGCTTGCTCATAAAGAAGCCACCAATCTAGCAAGGCGTACCCTATATAATTGGTGAACCCGGAGAAGAACACCCAGAACTTCAATCAACGCCTTCTAAAAAAAAAAACAAAATGAAGAAAAAGAAAAACTACAATAATACTAAAATTCTCAATCAAAACACTCCGAGAAGATGACTCAAGCAAACGAACATTATCGATACGAACTTCAATTTTCATATTTAATTAATTTTGGATTATGGTTTTCATCTTTTCACAACTATCACAGTTCAAGGATTCATCGCTAGACATAGCAAACTTCCTTTTCGGCATGGATTTCTTTCATCGTTCAAGTTTGGATTATGGGCAGAAACTCATTTTTGAATTCCACTACGAACTCTGATTCCTTTTCGAATTCTAAATGGTTCTGTGACCTCTCCCTTTTATGTATGAAGAAATTTTTCAAATAAAGGACCTAAATTAAGCAATTCCGCCTCTACATATGTAACTTCTTTTACGGTATGGATTTCTTTTCATCATTTTAAGTTTGATTATGGCAGAAATTCATTTTTGATTCCACTACGAACTTTGATTCCTTTTCGAATTCTAAATGGTTCTGTGACCGCTCCCTTTTATGTATGAAGAAATTTTTCAAATAAAGGACCTAAATTTCAAGCAATTTCGTCTCTACATATGTCAAGCAATGTTTCTCTCGTAACTACAGGTTTGAAAACTATTTACGTGCGCATTGATCAAATCATGGATACATTAGAAACGCCTTATACTAAGACCTTCCCTGAATTCAACGGTTCGATCGATGTGGCCTATTTAATTAACTTGTGAATAATTTAATTGTTTCATATCCATAATTATGTATAAATATTTTTGCATTTAAATGTTGTATGTTTGTTTATATCTAACGGATATAACCAAATATGCTTATGTTTAAATGCACCTTTTATTTTCTGTATATATAACATTGTATTTTTATGTATTCAAATATTTGTATATATGTTTAGATCTTCGGATGTAACCAGTTATGCTCGTATTTGAATATTTACATTTCTTGTATATTATTTTGCCTTCAAATGTTTATATGTCTACTTATGTCTTCGGACTATAATTAGATATGTTTGCATTTGAAAGTATAACTATGTATTTTAGTTATTATTTCTTGTATAATTATTATAACATACTTTCTCACTCCGTGTTTAGCGCAGGAAGTAATGTAGCACTCCATTAACTTTGTAAAAATTTTTAATTTATGTTCGTACTTATGCTAAGATTTGCGCGAGCAAAATTTTAGCATAAGTCAAAGTGAAAATATATATAAACTCGTCCTTTGAGATGCTCTGGGGTCAGATCAAATTATTAAGAATCAAAAGAAAATCTCACTCAAGATACTCTCTCCAGAAATCCTCCCGGCAAGAGTGATAAACTTCAAGGAAAAGGGACTTGAATTTCGATCACAAATTTTCGCACTAAACGAAGAGTCAGAGGCAATTGTGGAAAACGTGTTGAAAAGGCTGTGACTACCAATTCGCCTACGAAGAGAGAGTATCTCATCAGAAGGACTTTTTGTTACTTTTATACTTTAATTTTGCATATTTTACTTATGTCGAATAAAACATTATTTCAAATATGGATTTCTAAATTACCATCCCCTTATATAGGGTGCTTGCTCCAAAAAAGCCACCAACCTAGCAGCGTACCCTTATATATATATTATATATATATATATATATATATATATAATATATATTATATATATATATATAGTGTTGTTATATATATATATATATATATATGTTATTTATAAGAAAGGTTAATATATATATATATATATATATATGTAATATTATATGTATATTTATGGATATATATATATATATACATATATATATATATTATATTTACATATATATATATATATATATATGCTATATATATAAAGAAAGATATATATATATATTGCTATATATGTAGGTAAATATATAAAAAAAACATTATATATATATATATCGTCTAAAGAAGATAAAGAAAGAAGAAGAGTTATTATTTTTATGCTGACTGTTGCTCCATATATATATATATATATATATATATATATATATATATATATATATATATATATATATATATATATATATATATATATATATATATATATATATATATATATAAGGCCGTAGACAGGGGGGTTCAGGGGGTTCAAACCCCCCGAAATTATTTAAGCGATAAAAATTTTTGATGGCTTAAGTCTCTAAATTTTAATTTTTAATAATAATAAAAATAATAGTTAATCAAACAAATTAAGAGGATACATAAGTAGAAATGAGGAAACATTTGCAGTCCGTGAAGAATTTTAGGTTAAGTAGCTGTTGAAAGCAATTAAAGGAGAATCTCTAGCGGAGGTAATACTACGAACGCTGAAATAAATAGTGACTTTCTGATTGGACAACGATATGATGGTACAGAAGCAATGAAGAAAAGTTTTAGAGGTGTTAAGCTGTCGAAAATATCCAGCGGCGTTATATGTTCATTGCTGTTCACATCTATGTGAAGTACAACACATTAGAAACTTTATGGTACAGCGAATGCAACTAGGTACTATTTTAGATTGCCATGGAAGAATACTATTTTAATAGAAAAAAAAGTAGGAAAGATTTTCCAAGAAACAAAATAGATAAAACTCACACGAATGTGCGAAACACAAGGTTGGTGGAAAGTTTCAATGGATTGTTACGATCTAGAGAAATTTTTAAGGCATTTGTTGAAGTTTTATAGGAACTTGAATGAATCAAGATATTGAACTTTTTAAAGAAAAAAAATCGGAACTTTGGATAACTGTAATCAAAAGCAAATTTATTATAAGTTTATTTATGCCTTCAACTTTATTCTCTTATACTCTTCAACTATGTACTGCATTGCAGTCTCCATAATTAGTGACAGCAACTGCTCTTAATCATATCGAAAATATGAAGTTTGTTTTGAAAGATTTTCAAGCAATCATAGATAAAACATTTTCAAACATTTTGGAAGTTGCAACAGAACTACTACTGCTTTCTGTTAATGAAGAAATGAGAATGCCTCATGTTAGAATCAATGTAAAATTAAATAATATATGGCAATTGCAATTTCTATTCTAGATGATTTTTCAAACCAGTTAGAGAACAAGTACGTGAGCCATAGATCCATTCTTACTAATCTTTGTAAAGTCACTCATTCCATCGAAATCTATTAAACATTTTACGAATTATGTAAATAATTTGTTCTGTACAGTTGCATATAAATTGTCAAGGATTTTACTATTTACCTCGCTGAAAACGTGCACTAAAAAAATATTTATCTACTCTAAAAAGACTCAAACCATACTTTTTCAATTCTACAGGAAAAGAAAGCCTAATAGAAATGGCTTTAATGAGTGTTCATCATAGCTACACAATATATATACAGGGTGTTTACGAAATAGGGGGACAAATTTGGAGGATATTATCTTTTTGTACTTTGGAAATTGCTATCAATGTTAGGGATTATTTATTCTCATTATTGAAGTTACTTGTAGTATATTGTTGGTTAGTTATATATGGTATATATATATATATATATATATGGTTATTATTATATGAGCAGCCAATTAACAAATTTCTACCTAGATAGAAGCTTTAAAAGATGTATATGTATATATTAAGGAGTTTTTAATATATTTATATATATATATATATATATATATATATATATATATATATATATATATATATATATATATATATATATATATATATATATATATATATATATATATACAGGGTGCGGCAGAACCAATTGAGCAGTTTTGGGGGTTCACTGTTGGGGGTGAGTCGGGGGAGGCAGATGCTCGTGGTCTCGTTTTCTTCCGCCGACATTCCCATTTTAGTATTGAACATGGTGTGGACGGGAGTGCATCGTGGCTTTGCCGTGCGGGCGTTTTATGAAAACAACAATTCTGTGATCGCGACGCAAAGAGCTTTTCGGCAACGGTTCAAAATTCTGCGTAACGATCCCGTTCCTCAGGCGAATACAATTCGGTCCTGGGTTAGACAATTAGAGTCAACTGGTAGTACACTACGAACAGATACACATGGCCGACGCAGATCCATCAGAATACCAGAAAATGTGGAGCGAGTAAGAGCAGCGGTAGTGCAGTGGCCTCGACGTTCTGCCCGACGGCATGCTGTTGCTTTGGGAATATCCGACCATAGCGTGAGAAGGATTCTGCATATGGATTTACATTTCCATCCATTTAAAATAATGATGGCTCAGGAATTGAAGCAAACAG